>SJYV01036727.1:1223141-1265043 GCA_006410875.1 Neotragus pygmaeus
AGTGAAAAAGTTGGCTTAAAGCTCAACATTCAGAAAACGAAGATCATGGCATCGGTCCCATCACTTCATGGCAAATAGATGGGGAAACAGTGGAAACAGTGGCAGACTTTATTTTTCTGGGCTCCAAAATCACTGCAAGTGGTGACCGCAGCCATGAAATTAAAAGACTCTTCCTCCTTGGAAGAAAAGTTATGACCAACCTAGATAGCATATTGAAAAGCAGAGACATTACTTTGCCAACAAAGATCCATCTCGTCAAGGCTATGGTTTTTCCTGTGGTCATGTATGGATGTGAGAGTTGGACTGTGAAGAAAGCTGAGTGTCAAAGAATTGATGCTTTTGAAGTGTAGTGTTGGAGAAGACTCTTGAGAGTCCCTTGGACTGCAAGGAGATCCAACCAGTCCATTCTGAAGGAGGTTGGTCCTGGGTGTTCTTTGGAAGGACTGATGCTAAAGCTGAAACTCCAGTACTTTGGCCACCTCACGGAAAGAGTTGACTCTTTGGAAAAGACTCTGATGCTGTGAAGGATTGGGGGCAGGAAGAAAAGGGGATGACAAAGGATGAGATGGCTGGATGGCATCACAGACTCAATGGACGTGAGTTTGCGTGAACTCCAGGAGTTGATCGACAGGAAGGCCTGGCGTGCTGCAATTCATGGGGTCGCAAAGAGTCGGACACGACTGAGCGACTGAACTGAACTGACTTCCCCTAAATTTGCAGAATACAAACCTTGAATTCCATAATGAATACCCTCTTCAAATTAATAAGGACTCTCTCTAAGGAACGAAGCCCACAGTGTGTTATTTGCTTGTGAACTCTAGACTCAAGTGTAATGTAACTTTCACAATCTAGTTACTTGGCCTAGTGGCTTTGAGTGAAAAGTTTATTATGCTATCACAGACATGTTTATGATCAGTTTTAGCCAGTTCAGGCTATAAAGGTACCTTTCCCTTGACCCAGTCAGTTAATTTTAAAATGCCTTGGGCCAAAACTCTCTGTGGGAAACAAGCTTCTGAAATCACTAGGTAAAGTCTTGGTTTACGTCTCTTTTGTATTGTTCTGTTTCACTCCATAAACAATAAATGTCGATGACTTTTTCATAGACATGGCTCTTCTATGTCCTGGTTTTCAAAGAATTTCATACCTTGGATAAAAAGGAATCAAACGTGCTGCTTAACCTTCTGTTTGACATCAACATGGACTTACTCTATATTTGAGGATCCTTGAGAAAAGTACCCTTTTCAGAGGTCATTTCACTATGACCGTTTTTCCAAGTCAGAGATACAAAGAACAAGAGCTTTAGAATTACTTACCATCTGGTGACTAGTTCCTCCTGAAATGCCTTCCACCCATCCATATTTTAATGTCTCTGCTTTCAATCATGTGTAACACCTCAGCCAAATATGTTGGTTTATCATTTATTTTCCCAGTTTCTCTAGGCAGCATTTGTTATATGAATATTCATTCCCTTTCCTTCTAGGTCTCCCTCTCTTGCTGATGACAGCTCCACAGTTGCTGAATTGCTAGGTCTGTATTTTATAGACAGCGCAAAAGGTTCCTGGGCTCAACATCCCAGGAGATGTGAGGCCCGCCCTCCCAACATGAGAAACTGAAAGCCCATTTTATTGCTCTTGCTGTAAACTGGCAAAACACCAGACATAGACATCAACCTGGCTTTAGAAACCAAATTGACAGTTGTAACCTAAAGAGAAAAAAATGTAAAACCTCTTCTTATTTAACAACAGAAAACAAAACAAAGTACATACTTACACACACACACACACATATATATATATACATACATGTGTGTATATATATGTATATATATATATATATATAAAACAATGCTTGCATATATTTCATGCTTATAAATACATACACTATGTGCATTGCAAATATGAGCTTAAGCACCCAAAATGCCTCTCCACAATACATGTACACAATCACTCCCTCTATATTTGTAGGCACGGAGCCAAGTCACAAATTTAAAGATAATTTCAGCTATTGGTTTCAGCTAACAGCAACTTGCTACCATTTCAAAGCTGAGTGATGAGTCTGTTCTGTGGCAGGTTGTGGCCCTGTGGTTACATGGCAGGTGTAAGTGCTTTGGTTACAATGCTAGGACATGAGTGGAAGTCTCAGTCATCTGGTTTACCCCAGAGCTACCAAATACTGGTCACTCATCAATCCCTTGGGTTTCATTCTGGGGACAAGTAGATGAATAAATGAAAGCATTTTACAAGATATTTTCTTTAAAAAAAAATATTACAGTTGCTAACATAGATATGTGAATTGGCAGCCCATTGGACTTGGCATCAAGCTAAATATTTCATTATAAAGTTTACACCTGACAAAGCTTTCATTTTAGTTTTCTGAATTTCATGTCTTTAAAAGGAAAACTCAATCTGTACACTTCCACTGTAAAAATATTATGTATATATATATATAGACTCTCTTCTCCCCTTCTTTTATTCTAAAAATATTTATTGAACTTCTACTTTATAGTCTTTCTATCAGAAATAAATGGCAATGCATTTGGAACATCCTGTAAGGTCTAGAGCTTATCAAATGTGAATGAAGAAATGTCTCTGATCCCACTGTCATTTTACTATCTTTTTAAGAGAAAGGTGAGGTATTCTAGCTGTTTCACCTCCATGTCATTCTTAGCTGTCATGACTTTTTCTTTCTGCTATTTAAAATCGGTGGCTTTTAAAAATATTAAAATTATAATATTAGCTTTGGCAGTGTTTCTAGTGAAGTGTTTCTAAATTGAGCTGTACAAATGTGATTCGCCAGAAAGAGGATAAATGCCAATTACCAAACAGAAGTTGTTGCTCATGTACAAACCACACTCTTGAATGTTTGTGTTTATTAAACAGAGATCCAAACATCTAATTTTAATTTCCAGAGAAAAATAAAAGGAGAACTAAAAAGTAGGTCAAACTTTCTAAATTAATTTTTTAAAAGTTTGTTTTGATGTGGACCATTTGTAACGTGTTTATCGAATTTGCCCCATTATTGCTTCTGTTTTATGTTTTGGGTTTTTAACCATGAGGCCTGTGGGATTTTAGCTCCTGACCAGGGACTGAACCCACACCCCCAGCACTGGAAGGCGAAGTATTAACCACTAGACTGCCAGGAAAGGCCCTAAATTAATTTGACTATAAAAAAATACTCCATAAGAAATGCTTTGAAAACTCAGGTGTAATTAAAACAAAAGAGGCAGAAATTATAGCTAAAGCTATCAATTACTAAGTACCAATCAAAAAGATATATATACTAGAAATATTTCCTTTTTTTCCCTATCTTTGCCTCATATATATTGATTTTCATTACACTGAAATTTTAAGGTAAATTCCATGCTGGTGAAAGACTTGAATTAGAACTCTAGATTTAAAGTAAAAAATAGAAGTCTATCAACTACTCCATCATTTGGGAAAGCAGAGAGACTGGACTGGTCTCCCAGTATAAAGTTGCCATCTGCCCTGAGCCAATGTACTAAAATTATAGCTTTCTCTCTAGCTTACAGCACTCCCTAGGAGAGTTCATTAATTTTTTCACCACAGTTCCAAAACTTTCACCCAGGAAACTGTTTTGTCCAGTCTTTCCCCCTTCTCCTTACCCATTCCTCTGGATCAAAATGCAGAAATGGGTTTATATCCTTTAACATGAGTGTGACTCAGAAATTCCTTTGCCTCTTTCAGATTGTGACTACTGCTCTAGCAAATTTATTCTAAGGAAAATTCTCCCAGAATACTATACAATTTTACATATGTTTCTACTGTGATAGAAACTGCCATTTGCCCAAGTACTTTTTATATAAATGCCCTCAAATTTCTAAGATGGTACAGTATGTTCCACCTACTTTTGTGACAGATGGGAGAGACATTTGGAGTTGTAAAATGTCTGTATGCAGAGCAGAGCCTTCTAATGTTGCCATTTTACCTCCAAATAATATAGTTTTCTCTACCCAGTGAGGTGCTAAAAAATACATCAATTTTTATTGAGCTCCCAAACGCTTAAAGCACTTGTCCTTTTTTTCACTTAGAAGCCCCCATGCTCTTTCAGTATACTTTGTCCCAGGTACTTTCAGTAGTCTATTGATAATAGCTTTCTAGATTCTACTTTAGCTAAGATCGCATCTCATCTCAAACGTTTCTTCGACTTTTTTATTCTTTTAAAAGGAATTTTAAAAATTTCTTACTGTTGAGGATGTTTTCATTTAGTGTTGTGAATTCGTGTGCTAAATCGCTTCACTTGTGTCCAACTCTTTTGCAACCCTATGGAATGTAGCTCACGAGGCTCCTCTGTTCATGGGGATTCTCCAGGCAAGAATACTGGAATAGGCTGCCATTTCCTTCTCCAGAGGTTGTAGATTTACCAAAATACAAAATGTCAAAACCAAATTCATCACCTTTCTGACTATTCATTATCAAACAGATCCTGACTACTTTTGACCCCTTATGATTCTAATATATGTGCTTCCCAAGTGGTTCTAGCAGTAAAGAACTTCCCTGCCAATGCAGGAGACCTGAGAGACTTGGGTTCAATCCCTGGGTCGGGAAGATCCTCTGGAGAAGGGCATGGCAACCCATTCCAGTATTCTTGCCTAGAGAATCCCATGGACAGAAGAATCTGTTGGATTAAGGCCCACGGGGTCACAAAGAGTCAGACGTGACTGAAACAATTTGGCATGCAAGCAATTCTAATATATAGATGTAATTATATATACGAATACATACATATACACTTGAATTTGAATTCCCTCTTATTTTCTCTGATTACTATATCTTATAGACGTATTTCTTGTATTTTATTTGGCCTTTTCCCTATGTTTGCAACTACCACCCTAGTAAAGCCCTTACTGTTTCAGATACAGACAGTTGCAAATTCTCCAATGTACCCTCTGTCATCCTTACATGCCCTGAATACCACTTTCAGAATAATTTTTATAACAACATTTTCATCATATCACCGTGGTGCTCTAAAATATTCTGTGGTTCTCCATTACTTAAAAAAAATAAATTCAAGCTTTATCTGTCTGAGCATTGCTACCTCTCCTACCATTTTTCATGTCCAAATTAACTAAGAGTCCTATAGGGAAGTGGATGAAGCTTTAAAGTGGGAGTTGAGAGAATTGGATTATATTATTTATTCTAACTGACATATAAGCACTGTCAAAGAATGTCCTCTCTGATCCTTAGACTCACTCGTAGTGAGGGAATGGAACCAAGAATAATGATTGTAGCACATGGAATTCCTCTTCAGTCCTAAATTCTGTAATTGTACGGCTAGAGTTATACTCATTTTGTATTTATATCTTGTCTATTCTACTTTTACAGTGTAGAATTCGCACTCTGCACAAAATATAGGCCAATTTCTTCACCTGGAATATCTTTCTTTTTGTTTATTTGGATAATGCTCCTCTTTTAGAAAATGCAAGTGTTTGTTGCTCGGTTATGTCTCACTCTTTGTAACCCCATGGACTGTAGCCTGCCAGGTTCCTCTGTCCATAGACTTCTCCAGGCAAGAATACTAGAGTGGGTTGCTATTCCCTTCTCCAAAGGATCTTCCTGACCTAAGGATCGAACCCAGCTCTTCTGCATTGCAGGCAATTTCTTTACCATCTGAGCCACCAGAGAGTCTGTCTCCAGTTCCCCTACACCCATATGAAAGTTTTCAGATAGCACAGTGAAGTTTCCATTTCCTAAACTTTACCATACTCTTCAGCACTTATTTTTCTTATCATTGGTTTTCAATCCCTGTTGCAACTTTAACATATATGATAAACAATATATAACACGTTCTCCACTGTAATTTATTGCTAATATCCTGTCCACCTTGACCATTACATTTCAGAATTTCAGTAAAGTTTGATTATTATTCCCATAGCTGTGTGGAGCCCAAATGATGATTTCATAAAATCACTCAGGCACTAAGTTTACTTGTTTTCATGTCCAATGAATTTAGTGTATTTTTTGGCCTCATTCTCTTTTAAGTAGTTGTCCTGCTTTTATTCTCTTATTTTTTTAGATGACTTAGATTCTAAATAGTCAACATGTATCATTTTACTAGTGACTGATGGAGTTTTGTGTTAAGAAGGATTTTGCAGTTACCTCTGGGCTGAGCAGGAAAGAATGGCACAGGGTTCAGCAGCTTCTCCTGTGGTATGGAGATGGGAGGTGGCATCATAGTTACCATCCCCACACTAGACAATGGCCTGCAGTGTTCCACTGCCCTAATATATTGTCTAGAAGGCAGTGAGCTAAGGTAGCAGTAAAGAACCTGCCTGCCAACACAGGAGAGACATGAGAGACGCAGGTTCAATCCCTGAGTCAGGAAGGTCCCCTAGAGGGAGGCATGGCAACCCACTACAGTATTCTCACCCGGAGAATCCCATGGACAGAGGAGTCTGGAGGGCTATAGTCCATGGTGTTGCAAAGAGTCAGACAGGACTGAAGCAACTCAGCATGCACATGCACAGTGAGCCAAATTAGAGAGGGCTTTGAAATTGCAATCTCAGAGTCTACCTTGGTTAGAATATCAGCTCTACCACTGCCATGGCATGACTTTGACAACTAACAACCTATATGACCTTTAGTTTCCTGATTGTAAAATGGAGAGTTCATGTACATTTCTAAATATCCTGTAGGATTACTGAATATCATTTAAAATAATATTTGTGAAACTACTCTGTAAACTAATGACATAAAAATGTTAGACTCTCTATTTTGTCTTTTATTGTTATATAAAAAAAGCTCAAGGGAAAACATCAATATCTTATGATCCCAATAAAACAACACTAACATACTGGCACATTTCCCTTCTCTTGCTTTCCCATATATATTTTTACAACCTGGTTTTAATCATATTCAATGTGTCTTACTCTGGTTTTTAATTTAACATTGTATCATAAGTAGTTTCTCTATTTCACATGATTTTTTAAATAAAAATCATCTTAATGATTGTACAACATAATCATTTAGTAGATATGCTGTAAATCTCTGAAGCAGTCCCTGCTGTTTCTACTACAGTTGTAAATATGTCTCTTCTCTACTTTTTCTTGCTTATGAAATTAAGTGGGTAATTTGGTATAAATTCATTCAGTCCAGGAATGACACATCCATTCATGAGTTTCACATACTTACTGCTAGGTCCTGAGTTAGATTCCAGGTATACAATAATGGTCAGAAAAGGTATGACTTCTGTCCTTAAAAAATGTATAGTCTTATGAGGGAAGACAGAAAATATATATATTTTTAATAGATATAAATAAATATATAATTATAAATTATAAGAATGTGATGAGTGTCAAAACATTTGGAGAATGGAAGGGGGCTGCCCATTCTGAATTGTGTGTTCAACCAAAGCTTTACTGAGAATGTGATATTTCTAAAGGATAAAACAACAGTATGATGAAAAACTGAGAGAATACAGTTCCTGGCAAAAAAAATTGTATGTGCCAATGCCTCAAGTGGGAACATGCTCAGAGGATTTAGTGAATGAATCAAGAGGAAATCATTGTGACTGGAACTTAGTGAATGAGGAGGAAAGTGACCTGAGATGAAATTGGGGTGAGACCCTGTATCATGTTGGGCATTGCGTTGTCATGGAATGTGGATTTTATTTTATGGGTGACAAGTTATTTGATATGTTTTAAAGAGCATAGAGGCATGCCAGGCTTCTTTTCGCTGCTTTTTAGAGAATGATTCAGTTCAGTTCAGTTCAGTCGCTCAGTCGTGTCCGACTCTTTGTGACCCCATGAATCACAGCACGCCAGGCCTCCCTGTCCATCACCAACTCCCNCAAGAAAAGCATAATCAATTAATTTGTACTTATGTTCAGTTCAGTTCAGTTCAGTTGCTCAGTCGTGTCCGACTCTCTGTGACCCCATGAATCACAGCACGCCAGGCCTCCCTGTCCATCACCAACTCCCGGAGTTCACTCAGACCCACATCCATCGAGTCAGTGATGCCATCCAGCCATCTCATCCTCTGTCGTCCCCTTCTTCTCCTGCCCCCAATCCCTCCCAGCATCAGAGTCTTTTCCAATGAGTCAACTCTTCTCATGAGGTGGTCAAAGTACTGGAGTTTCAGCTTCAGCATCATTCCTTTTAAAGAAATCCCAAGGCTGATCTCCTTCAGAATGGACTGGTTGGATCTCCTTGCAGTCCAAGGGACTCTCAAGAGTCTTCTCCAAAACCACAATTCAAAAGCATCAATTCTTCGGCATTCAGCCTTCTTCACAGTCCAACTCTCACATTCATTACCTTGTTCCAAAAAAATTTGAAGCAAGTAAAAATATGTAAATACCAAAATAATTGATTAGATATGGGTTCTTCCCATGGTCACTGAGGCATACACAATTGTATATACTCACTTGCTTTCTTTTCTTCCTGAACACGCAGCTCAAGCCCATCTTCCCAGCTTTCTTGCCTTCAGATGGTGTCATAGTACTGAGTTCTGGACAACAAACTGAGGACAGAGGAAACCAATCTTGTGACACCGCCTCTGCTGGTCTTCCAGCTGCACACAGAGGGTGCAGAGCCGTTACAATGCCCTATAAATGCAGTAAAACAATGGAGATCAAAGACATGGAATCTTGGAATGACAGCATAGAGAAGAATCATCCTTCTAAGAAGAAACATCCTTGTAAGAAGAGCCATCCTCCTACTTACTCCCTTCAAACTTCAAATGACTATGGTTAGCAAAAGAAATCAGCTCAATGGACATGAGTTTGAGCAAGCTCTGCGAGATGGTGAAGGACAGGGAAGCCTGGCATGCTGCAGTCCATGGGGTCACAAAGAGCTGGACATGACTGAACACTGAACAACAACAGCATAAGGAACAAATGTCTGTTTTAATGAACTATTAGGCTGTTAGTTTGCGTAATCTGATTTACAGCCTGTCTAACCCCAGAGAAATTATTTGTATGGGAAATTTCCAGATTGAGAAACAGTTGCTTAAACCTGAAATAATTTTCATCAGAAATGTTGTACTGTATTAAACTTCTCTTTTAAGAAAAACTATTTTGTATGAAATGTTCTATGAGTGAATAAATTAACAGACTGATGAATGTATGGTATACAGATAAACCTGAAGGTGATATACGTATTTGAAATGGAAAGAGGATGGAGATACTACAGGAGATGGTAGTAAATGTATGTTTTACTTACAAAAATTGCCAGCTTTTCAGGTTCAGTGGTTAAGACTCTGTGCTTTCAGTGCAGGGAGAATAGGTTCAATCCCTAGTCAGGGAAATAAGATTTCCCAGGCCATGGCACAACCAAAAGATTTCTTTTAAAAGTCAGTTTTCCAAAGCTGTTGTACCATTTGCATTCACTCCAGAAAGAAAAGAGAATTTTCTTTCTCCAGAAAGTAAAGAGAGTATTCTTGTCAGCACTTGCTACCATCAGTAACTTAAATCTGAGCCATTCTACTGGGGATTTTGTATATTTCATTGTGCTTTTCTTTGTATTTCCCTGACAAATAATAATATTGGACATCTTTTCATATGTTTATTACTCTTTCACACATCTTCCCTGGTGAAGTGTTATTTTAAACCTTGTCTTTGTATTTTATTATAAGAATTCCTTATACATCCTAAACACAATTTTAAAAATCAGATATGTGTTTATCTAAATCAGGTATGAGTTTAAATCAGATATATGTTTATGTGTAATCTGTGGTTTGTTTCTTTTTTTCTTACAGTGTCTTTCAAAAAGCAGATTTTTAAATTATGTCCATTTTATCAATTTATTTTTTAATACTTCTTACTTTCTTGTGTCCTTTCTGAGAAATCTTCACCTAACCTAAAGTCAAAGATTTTCTCCAATGCTTTCTTTTGGAAGTTTCATAGACTCATCTTTTATGGATTAACTCATCATTTGAGTTAATTTTTATATGTGGTGTGCAGCAAAGTTGAAATTCACTGCTTTGTATATAACTATCTACATGTTCCAGTACCATTTGTTGAAAAGACTATCCATTCTCTTTTAAATTACCTTAAGTTTGTTAACCTCAATGCTTTACTAATTCTACACTGTATCCCTGGTGGCTCAGATGGCAAAGAATCTGCCTTTAATGTGGGAGATCTGGGTTCTATCCCTAGGTTGGAAAAATCCCCTGGAGGAGGGCATGGCAACCCATTCCAGTATTGCCTGGAGAATCCCCATGGACAAAGGTGCCTAGCGTGCTGCAGTCCATGGGGTCACAAAGAGTCAGGCACAACTGAGCAACAAAGCACACATCTCTGTGATAATTCTTGAAATCAGGTAGTGAAAGTCATTTGATCTTGCTGTCTTTTAAAAAGATATATATTTTTTCTATTCTGGTTTCTTTTTATGTATATTTTTGAGTCAGTTTTCACAAAAGTATAGAAAATACTACCCAAATTGCATTTGATTGCAATCATGATGAATCTACAGATTAATTGACAGAAAATTGATTTATTCAGGATACCAAAATTTCCAGTTTGTGATCATAGTATATTTCTCCATTTAATCTGTTTAATTTCTCTCCAAAAGTGTTTTGAAATTTTCAGTGTACAGATTTTTAATTATTTAATAATTTAACTAACTTTAATTTGTCCCTAAATATTTTATGTTTTTGAAACTGAATTGTGATTTTTAAAAATGAGTTTCCAGCTGGTAGGTGCTAACATACAGACATACAATAGATTTTTGTATGTTAACTCTATTAAAGACATTTATTGTTTCTAGTCACGTTTTGGTGGACTCCTTAGGATTTTTATCTTGATTATCATGTTATCCACATGTAAGGATGCAATTATTTCCTCTTTCCAAATATGTCCTTTATTTTCTTTTTCTTACTTGTGCCAACTAAAATCCCCAGTACAGTATTGAATAAAAATTTTGAGATTAGACATCCTTGAGCTGATCCTAGTATTTAGTGGGAAGGCATTTGTTCTTTTACCTTTACCTTTACCTCTTATATATGATAATAGCTGTAGGATTTTGGTTGATACCCTTTACCAAGTTGAGGAAGTTTCCTTAGGAGTTTCTGCTGTGCATCAATGACTTTGCGTGTGTGCATGCTCAGTCACTCCGTTGTGTCCAGCTCTTTTCAACTCCATGGACAATATGTAGTCCACCAGGCTCCTCTGTCCATGGGATTCTCCAGGCAAGAATACTGGAGCGAGTTGCCATTTCCTTCTCCAGGGGATCTTCCCAACCCAGGGATCAAATATAGGTCTCCTGCATTGAAGGCAGATTCTTCACCATTGAGAGCCCTGGGAAGCCCAATGACTTTAAGTTTCAGCAAATAATTTTTCTCCATTTATTGGGATGATAAAATGCCTTTTCTTTTGTTGTCTATTGATATAACAAATTACATTAATTGATTTTTACATGTTGAAACAAATTTCACATATCTGATATGAACTCTCTTTTGTCATGATATATTACCTGTATATTTCTTGAACTGATTTCGCAAAATATTATGTAGGGTTTTGGATTTATATTAATGAGAGATATTGGTCCTTAGTTTTATTTTATGTAAGATCTTTGGTTTTTAATATGAGATAATGGTGGAATCTTTCATTTCTGGAAGAGTTTGTGTATAATTAATAATATCTCTTTCTTAAATATTCAGCAGAATCCACTAACAAAGCTATCTTTAAAAAAAAAAAAATATCCTAGGACTCTATTAAGGTTATTTTTTCTTGAGTGAGCTTTGGAAGTATGTGTCTTTCATGAAAACCACATAGCATTATAGTTGCTTATTTACTTGCTTGACTTCTCCATTAGCCTATTAAAGATTCCTTGGGGGAAGGGGCACTGTATTTTATTTTTAAGACTTCAAATCTTAGTGTGCTATAAGGCACATAGTAAGTATTCTGTAAATATATCTTAAATAAATGAAGAAGTGGATGAATTTCCAGTGGGAACACAAGGAGTTTCGTAGGAGAAAAACTGAGGTNAGGGGCACTGTATTTTATTTTTAAGACTTCAAATCTTAGTGTGCTATAAGGCACATAGTAAGTATTCTGTAAATATATCTTAAATAAATGAAGAAGTGGATGAATTTCCAGTGGGAACACAAGGAGTTTCGTAGGAGAAAAACTGAGGTGGATCAAGAGGGATTAAGATGAAAGAGGAAGAAGATGCCCACAAAGAAAGACAGTCAGGAGGAGACAAGACCAGGGTTGATTAGGAAAGGCAGAGCAAACACCTTGGGATATTGAAGTAGAGGTTAAGCTGGATTAAGATAAGCTAGAACTAAGCCAAGGGATTTACTGAACTGAGGAATTTGGATATTGGTGTGTGTGCATGGGGAAGCCATTGAAGGTTTTTGAGAAGGGTAGTTCTTAGGACTGTTCTGGGCTTACAGGGGTGTTTCTGGTGGCACAATGTGGGATTCATTAGAGAGGGTGGGCAAGAGATAATGAGAGCACCTCCTGTGCTGCTGCTGCTAAGTCACGTCAGNCTAATGGGATGAGGACGCCTGAGCTTTTTATCTTATTAGTGCTTCCCATGTCAAATTAGCAAAATGGTTCCAGCACTAAAGTGTTGAGATAAAATGTTCATATGCTATGTGTTCCCCAGAAGGATTCTCTATGAGCCTCTTCTAAGGAGATTTGACTTTTCTTCTCTTTTCTTTTTTATCTTCAGAGCTAAGTGTGATTAAGTAAGCCAGACACATCTACTTTGTCTCCCAGTGACTTCTGTGGAAATACAGCTTCATCAGCAAGGCCACTGCCTTACAAAATTCCAGCGAGCACCATTCACAAAGAATAGGCTGGGAATAGTGCCCCCTGGAGTTGTGCGATGCGACTGTGAGAGCTTTTATCTGGACAGATTTCTTTGTAACTATGAAGTAAAAATATATTCCAGAAGCTGAACCACTAAAAGAAACTTATTCTTTAGAAAAGTGCTTTTTGTTTAAATAGCAGGGGTGCAGACTAGTGTCATTTGGTATCTTCCTTACTTTTTAATTGAGGTATAATTGACATAGAACATTATATTAGATTCAGGTGTGGTGGCAATGTTGGAGACCCAGGTTTGATCCCTGGGTCAGGAAGATCCCCTGGAGTAGGAAATGGCAACCCACTCCAGTATGCTTGCCTGGAGAATTCTGTGGAGAGGAACCTGGCAGACTATACAGTCCATGGGATCACAAAGAGTCGGACATGACTGAGTGGCTAACACTTTCACTTTCATTATGTTAGATTCAGTTGTACAATGTAATGATTTGATTTATATATATTGCAAAATGATTGCCACAATAAGTCTAGTTAACATCTTGAGTACCTTCTACAGTACTTATAAGCCAGGCCACTTTTCTTTCAAAATAACCTTATATTTTGTATCAGATAAGTAATTAGACTTCAATAGACAGTTATTTTAAAAATCCATTTATTCAGTAAATATATAGTAAGAGCTTTTCATGTGCTACATTTATGTTTTTTTCCCCAAAGGATGTGATAGAAATAAAGCACTTAGAACAGTGTTAGCTGTGACTACTACTTTTATTTTTCAGACATTCAAAACTCCTTCTTGCCTCAAGATCCTTTTAAAATCTAGTTTCCCTGTATTTTAGAATATTTCTTCCTATCTTTACATGCTTACCCCCATAACTCAATAATAATATATTAAGAACTTTTCATGTGCCAGACTCACTAGTCAGAGCTCAATTTTAAAAAATCACTATTTTTTCAAACTATTTTATCTACAGTAATTTTTCTCCAATTTCACTATTTTTACCTGTCTAGGCCCCACATTGGTTTCCCACATAGCACCTATTATCGTTTGTCAGGATTTTGTTGATTGATTTACTTATTTATTGTCTGGCTCACTGGATGATGGATGATCTCCAAAGTGAGGAAAGTGTGTTCACATAATGGGGCCTCAAACAATCTTTGTTAAAATAAAAATGAGCCAGTGATGGAGAAAAGCACTTATTTTTTCCCCCAAAAAATTCAGTATTCAGTTCCCTTGGAAGTCACTCATTTTTTTCTGTGGTTTTGAGTCAAAGTGTGAAAGTGATTTTGATGAGACACAGTCATGAATGTGTTTACTGATTTCTTTCCAAATCTGGGAGAGGTTTGAATTCAAGACAAGCATGTTGGTATGTAAGTGGTGATTTCCTAGTACTTTGTGGGAGTAGTTACTTCATAAGACTGATATGTAAGCTCTTTGTGGTGTCACAACAAACACCTAAAGCCTAAAGTCAAAACGTGGAATGCTCAATTATTATATATGAACATATTCCCAATTCAAATGACAACCTGCCCCAGTATTCTTGCTTGGAAAATTTATGGCCAGAGGAAAACCTGGCAGACTATAGTCCATGGGTCGCAAATAGTGGAATACTTCTTAAGCACACATGCATGCACACATTCCCGATTCAATCACACAAGTATAATTTGTGTAAACTACAATATAAATGTATTTGGGTTGTAACTTTTTATTTTTTTATTATTTATTTATTTTTTAATACTGCAATTATTCTTTATCTTTTCAACATCTTATACTCACAGCCACATTTACCTATATTGTTTTTTTTTTTTTTTTACTTTATTTTACCTTATAATACTGTATTGGTTTTGCCATACATTGACATGAATCCGCCATGGGTGTACATGAGTTCCCAATCCTGAACCCCCCTCCCACCTCCCACCCCATAGCATCTCTCTGGATCATCCCCGTGCACCAGCGCCAAGCATCCTGTATCCTGTATCGAACATAGACTGGCGATTCATTTCTTACATGATAGCATACATGTTTCAGTGCCATTCTCCCACATCATCCCACCCTCTTCCTCTCCCTCAGAGTCTAAAAGTCCGTTCTATACATCTGTGTCTCTTTTGCTGTCTCCCATAGAGGGTTATCATTACCATCTTTCTAAATTCCATATATATGTTAGTATACTATATTGGGTTGTAACTTTTTAGAAAGAGATAGTTTCTAGGATGTTTCATTCACCAAGTTTCATTTGACTAGAATATATCAAATGAAAAAAATAAAGACTAGTACTACCTATGTAATATACAAAATGTATACAGCATTGCTTTGCACCACTAAGATCAATGATGCTTATACTGGTTTGAAATTTTCTCACTAATTAATGTTTGGACCAATTGCACCATCAAGGTAGTCAGCTAATAACAACTAGGCAATGCACTGATAGGCTTCCCTGGTGGCTCAGTGGTAAAGAATCTGCCTACCAACACAGAAGACACAGGTTCAATCCCTGGGTCAGGAAGATCCACTGGAGAAGGAACTGGCGACCCACTCCAGTATTCTTGCCTGGGAAATCCTATGGACAGAAGGAGCCTGGTGGGTTACCATCCATGGGGTTGCAAAAGAGTTGAACACAACTTACCGACTCAACAACAGCAACAACAAATACTGTGATAATATCTGGACATGTTACAGTGTTTTTTTCACATTGGTTACCTGACCTCTGTAATTATGTCATGTCCATAGTTGCTATAGCATAGAATGTATTTCCTTGGAAGAGGTAAATGAATCATTGTTAGGAATGATGTAATAATATACAGTTTAACCAAAGTTTTTTAGTTGCAAGGAGAAAAATATTCCCTCAAGTTAGCACAAAAACTAAGATCATGGCATCTGGTCTTATCACTTCATGGCAAATAGATGGGGAAATAATGGAAACAGTGATAGGCTTTATTTTCTTGGGCTCCCAAATCACTGCAGATGGTGACTGCAGCCATGAGATTTAAAGATGCTTGCTCCTTGGAAGAAAGCTCTGACAAACCTAAACAATGTATTAAGAAGCAGAGGCATCACTTTGCTGACAAAGGTCTGTCTAGTCAAAGCTATGGTTTTTCCATTAGTCACGTACGGATGTGAGAGTTGAACCATAAAGAAGGCTGAGCACTGAAGAACTGATGCTTTGGAATCATGCTGGAGAATATTCTTCAGAGTCCCTTGAACAGCAGGAAGATCAAACCAGTCCATCCTAAAGGAAATCAACCCTGAATATTCATTGGAAGGACTGATGCTGAAGCTGAAGCTCCAATACTTTGGCCACCTGATGCGAAGAGCTGACTCATTAGAAAAGACCCTGATGCTGGGTGAGATTGCAGGCAGGAAGAGAAGGGGGAAACAGAGGATGAGATGGTTGGATGGCATCAGCTACTCAGTGGACATGAATTTGAGCAAACTCCAGGAGGTAATGAAGGACAAGGAAGCCTAGCATGCTGATATTCATGGGGTTGCAAAGAGTCAGACACAACTGAGCGACTGAACAACCGCACAAAGAAACAATTCACTGAAAAGACCTAGTAACTTCAGAGAAATAAGTTGCAACCAACAGGGAACTGGAACCCTCTGGGGTTGACATCTCTTCTCTCCATCCCCTCATCTCTTTAGTGGCTTGTATATGCCTGTGCCCTCTGGTGCACCTGCTCCACTGTTTCTGCTTCTCTCTAGAGAATGGCATTGGTGCACCACTGCTGATTATGCCTGCTCCACATCTCACTTGACATGACCTTTCGTTTTGTGATGCCCCCTCCCCATTATATTTTGAAAATGCAATTTATTGAAAGTAACTAATTAGTTGATAATACTTGAGTGGATCAGTTCCCCTCAATCAAATGTTCAACTCAGACTTAATCTGTGATGGCTGTGATGTGGAGTCACATGTTAGAGGTATGTTTGTCTAATCCAGCCCATTGGCAGGGAAACGGAGAGAGGGACTGATTCTAAGAGAAGGTTGTGTCGCCAGTTCTATACCTCAGAACAAATCTTCTACCTTTACCAACACACACACAAAAAGTCTGTGTAAATGAGAATAGCATTTCATGAGAAACGTTGGACTGGAAGAAACACAAGCTGGAATCAAGATTGCCGGAAGAAATATCAATAACCTCAGATATGCAGATGACACCACCCTATGGCAGAAAGTGAAGAGGAGCTAAAAAGCCTCTTGATGAAAGTAAAAGAGGAGAGTGAAAAAGTTGGCTTAAAGCTCAACATTCAGAAAACGAAGATAATGGCATCCAGTCCCATCACTTCATGGGAAATAGATGGAGAAACCGTGGAAACAGTGTCAGACTTTATATTTTGGGGCTCCAAAATCACTGCAGATGGTGACTGTAGCCATGAATCCTTGGAAGAAAAGTTATGACCAACCTAGATAGTATATTCAAAAGCAGAGACATTACTTTGCCGACTAAGGTCCGTCTAGTCAAGGCTATGGTTTTCCCTGTGGTCATGTATGGATGTGAGAGTTGGACTGTGAAGAAGGCTGAGCACTGAAGAATTGATGCTTTTGAACTGTGGNTTACTTTGCCGACTAAGGTCCGTCTAGTCAAGGCTATGGTTTTCCCTGTGGTCATGTATGGATGTGAGAGTTGGACTGTGAAGAAGGCTGAGCACTGAAGAATTGATGCTTTTGAACTGTGGCGTTGGAGAAGACTCTTGAGAGTCCCTTGGACTGCAAGGAGATCCAACCAGTCCATTCTGAAGATCAGCCCTGGGATTTCTTTGGAAGGAATGATGCTAAAGCTGAAACTCCAGTATTTTGGCCACCTCATGTGAAGAGTTGACTTTTTGGAAAAGACTGTGATGCTGGGAGGGATTAGGGGCAGGAGGAGAAGGGGACGACAGAGGATGAGATGGCTGGATGGCATCACGGACTCGATGGACGTGAGACTGAGTGAACTCTGAGAGAGTGTAATGAAAAAGGAAGCCTGGCGTGCTGCGATTCATGGGGTCGCAAAGAGTCGGACACGACTGAGCAACTGAACTGAACTGAACTGAACTGAGAATAAGAGCAGACAAATCTGAAGTGGCTTTTACAAAAATTTAAAATAATGATTTTGGGTAAGTGCATCTTTCTTCATGTGTATTTTTCTTCTAAATTTACTTTATCTCACCGAATGTAAGACTATATCCACTATGCAACATGGCATTCTTTGGATTTATAAAGAGCAACAATTTTATTCTAAATAATCTTCTTCATTTTAATTTTTCTGCCATAAATTCATGGGTATGCATTTTTGGGGGCAAATTGAGGAAAATTATCTCAATTCTGCCCTCTCATTTCCACCTTTCAAAAGGTCTAAGTCTCCTCAGGCATGATTTCCCTGTCTTAAGTTTCACTGGATAACTCAGAGTCATTACCCTCTGTCATTATCCTTGGTCCACAGTAAATATCTTTCTTTCTCTCTCTCTTTTTTCCCTTCCATCTTTCTCTTTTATCTTCCCCAAACCCATTATTATTTTCTCTAAGCAACAATTCTCGGTGTCTTTTGTAGTTACACAACTGTTGTGAATATTAATGGTATCCTTCAAGGGGTATTATTTATAGCAGGAAATATGAGTCTTTGATCAGTGTTTTTTCTTAAATAAAAACCTCATGCATTGTGGGTAGACTGTATTTCTCTTATCTTGGGTTGGACATTTTGCTGCTCATTTCCATCTTTCTTTATATTACAGCGTTGGAGGCCGTTGGAGACTTTTAAGTTGTTCTTTTTTGAAAGCCTTTTCCCCCTTTATTATGTGAGCTCTCTAATGCTGGCCCTCTGTATGGTGATGTCTGCCCTGGTTGGAAATTCTTTTGCTACACTCCCTAAAGGCAGCAAGTGATTCAGGGGGGAGTGTGTAATTTGTTTTGTACCGTGGAATTCCTGCCATGCCTATATGTATTTAGACCACAGGCAAACCAATAAAGTTGTCATAGAAACAAAGCATTTCATGAATAAATCAATCCATAACAAACTTGTAAACTTCAAACAACCCACTGTGTCTTAACAACACATCCGCTACATACACAAAATAATCATGTTTGTAATGAGCAATGCACAATATTATTCTTTCCCATACATTTGGTCCTGTTTGCCATCTTATAAATATTCCTCAATGTATTTTTATGCAGCCTGTGGATTCCTACTGAGCTGGAATGAAATAAGTAACTCCAGCTGGCATGGTAATACTAGAAAAGTACACTTTTTAAAAATATGGCTGATGGTGAACCCCAGTTCAAACAGTATGCTTGGAATATCTACTCCGATGACCAGAGGGGATTTGAAACCATGGCTAAACAAAGTTTCCTCATTTTGATCAATTCCAATATTCTTTTTCACTTTTCAGTTTTCTTGTTTGACTCTTAGTACCCTCTTCTGCCTGAAAAGGGTGTCTTTAGGGAATCATGGTTGATGGGAAGAGGGTCAACTGAGGAGTGGGAGGTGGGGAGTGATTTGCAAGGTGACACTGAGTATTTTAAAAAAGGATGAATGTTCTTTGCCAGAAACCATCATGACCGGAGTAAAGAAAGAGAGCGCTATGTGGAGGAAAAGAGAATATTATTGTGTAAAACTTAAATTCCTTTGCAGACAGTAAGTAAAAAGTCAAAGACAGATGTAGAGAAGGAGGTCAGTGTAATACAAGTCCTCTGGGGCTTGCTTTGGCTTCATGAACATAAGAACTTTTCTTATCTTCATTTTGAGTGAAATTCTCTCCTTGGCTACATTTGGATCCTGCCTTACAGACGTAGGAGGCTAAAGCAACTTGTTGAGGTTTTTCCTCTGTTCCAGTAAGCTCTGTTAAGGCCTTTGACCCTGGCTTCATTGTGACATCTCAGCCTAATTAGACATCTTTTAATGCCTGTAATCAGAGGAACCTTCTGTCTATATTTGGGGGTTTAGATGTGTGTTTTATTTTCCAATAACTGACTTTCACTTTACCATGTTAAAGCTTATTTTTTGCCTCCTTATGACATCTGGGACGATTCCATAAGTTTTAAGCCATTGTCAGTTGTTAAAATTAGGTCCAATATAATTTATGATCTTAATCCCAATATTTAATTCACACCTCTCCCTCTACCTTTTAAATAAGAAGTATGGATTTGGTCAACTTTCTTGCTTTTCCTTTCCTACTCCAAGGGTTTATGTGGACCCCTGGAACATTTCTTTTCCTAAGGTCTGTTGGATCTGGGCAGGAGGATGGACAAAGTCACCTAAGATATTCTTACACTACTGGGCAGACTATTATGCAGTGTGGTTTCTGTGCTTCCAGTGGCCTCTATCAAGTGGTGGTTTTGTACAGGTGGTGTGCATGATTTCCTTGGGTTTTCAAAGGCCATCAACCACTGATGACATCCTCATAAATGGGATGTAGGAGTCATACTGCTGTGTTTCTCCAAAATTCATGTTCACCAGAACCTGTGATTATGATCTTCTTTGGAAATAGGGTCTTTGCAGGTGTAACCAAGTTAGGATGAAGCCATCCTGAATTAGGGTGGGCCCTAATCCAGTGACTGATAACTTTGAAAGAAGAAGACAAAGACATAGGAGAGGAGTGTGTCATGTGAAATTGAAGGTGGAGGTTAGAGTGATGCATCTACAAGCCTAGGAACCCAAGGATTTCTGGTAGCCACCAGAAGCCAGGAAACGTCAAGGAAGGATTCTCCCCTTGAGCCTTCAGAGGGGAGCATAGCCTGTCACCCCACTGATTTGAGACATATAGCCTCAAAAACTGTGAGAGAATAAAAATTTTAAGCCACCCAGTTTGTTGCCCTTTGCTACGGCAGGCCTGGGAGAAAAATAATGGGTTCATATTTCAAGCTCCCGTTCTAGGTGGGAAAAAAGAAGCAGATGACATTCAACATCTTTACAAACCAGCTCGGTGTGTTCCAAACAGAAGTCATTCTCTTCCCGTAATTCTACTCTTCCATCGGCATCTCTACTTCAGGGCCTGGCATCCCGGCCCTCTATGACTCTAGCCTCACCCTTATAAGTCATCTTCCACTCCCCCCTTTTCCTTAGATCATTGTCATCCCCACATCGTTAATTCTTCATTTCCTGCAGAGTGACATTCAGATCCTTGAGGTTTATTATACCTTCATGGTTGGCCTTACGGCTGCCTGGCTAGCTTCACCCGTCTACCTCTGCACATGATAACTTTGCTGCTTATGTCATATTCCTTGTAGTTAGTTCTTCACCCACCTCAGCAAATGAATCATCCTCCCTGCTCCTTCTCTGGGCTCCAATACTACCTGTGTAAGGTAATCACTGATATTTTCTGCTCTGCCTCACTAAATATCAAGGTCATCAAAACATGTGTTTTGCTCTATTTACCTCTGTTTCCCTTAATGCTGAGCAGAAAGTCTGCTCTGGAGAAAGGAAAGGAGAAATGCATAGTATTAGTAGAAACAGAGCCATGAGATTAAAGCTAAGAAAAAGGAAATAAAACTCAAAAAAGACAGAGTAGCCTATCATAATAAATTACTTCAGCTCTCCTAGAATTTCAGTTTTCAAGAACTATTAAAGGGATTCATAGGAGATGCGTAATAAACACATGATAAATGACAGGACAAATGATAACATACACAGATGGCTTACTATGCATCAGACCTATGCCAAGCACTTAACCTGCATCTCTCATTTAATCTACACAACAGCCTCATGAGAAATATGCTTCCTTTTAATTAATGAAGCAAATAGGGCTTTGAGACATTAAGTCAATTTTCCATGGTCACACACCTAGTAAGTGCTAGGAGTGGGAGTTGGGCTCAGGTGTGTCTAAATCTGAAGATCATGATTTTAACAACTAAGATTTGTCCTGTTATGTTGCACAGTTTCTGATCATTATGGAATATTCTCCTACAGCTGAGAAAGTGCAGCTGCTGAATGCTGTTTTTCCCCTTATTGGCACAACATCAATCTAGAGTCAGTAAGGAATATCTTCGTTAAGGAATATTCTGCCCAAGTTTCATACCTCAGCAATTTATTTAATCTTTGCATCATGGAGAAGTATGGTAAACATTTTTAGGATACTAAACAGAAACTTTTACATTTATATGATATGTGTTTTCTTAAACATAAAAAAGAGTTAGTATTGAGAGCTACTATAAGGATAACATGGAAATAAAGGGAAAGTATTCATTTCCTTGTTATTTTTCTATCTTTTTCTTAAAATGAGAAGTCAAGGAGTTTTCATTGTGGGTTGCCTAGTGCCTTATGCTGCTGCTGCTGCTAAGTCACTTCAGTCGTGTCCCCATAGATGGTAGGCTCTCCCGTCCCTGGGATTCTCCAGGCAAGAATACTGGAGTGGGTTGCCATTTCCTTCTCCAATAGTGCCTTATATATATAAGTTTATAAATATGCCTTCATATATACTTAACCTCATGCAAATAAAAAGTTCATATTAAGATATATTTCATATAAGATATATTATTAGATGTTATTCACTGGACTAGCATGTGTGAAGGGTTGAATTGAAAAAGTAAGCATTCTGAAGGGTCTTTGTCATTAGGCTGGGCCAGATATTCTGGGACATTGGATGCAAATTCACAGATTCTGAGCAGATATTATGCTCTTGGAATATTCAGCCCCACAGTGGTCAATGAGCAGCCACCTGTGGACCACTGAGCACATCAGGGGCAACTGCATTCCTCAGGGAAGGCACATGGGCTGAGGATAGAATAAATAGACTTGCTCTGACTTAAAGCCTAACTGAGACTTTAAACTCTTAAAATTCACTAGATCAAAAGCGAAATCCATACAGGATACCTAAGTACTTATGTACATTTTTTTCCTTATTCATAAGATTCCACAAATTTTCAAAATAGTTTAGGAACCAATATGGTTAGGAATTTTTTTTGCATTAGGACTATCGTGAGGATTCTTTTCAGTTTCAATTCCTGAGTCCTAAAGATTCTGGCCCAGTAAGAGTCCCTCCTCCTCAGAAGCACCACAAAGCTCAGTCAACTCTAAAAACTTTCGAAGCATTAATAGGCTTTGTCCAATTGCCTTTATTGTAGTTTCACTACTCCAGATTCATTTGGGGATAAATTGTGGCTTTTGACCCCTGAAGAGGTTGCAGGTTTTGAACAGGCATTTAAGAATATGGACATTCGGTATACTTTGAAGGGCTGTTCGTTCACTGAGGCTCTTCCTTCTTGAAATTGCCATATAGCTATCTTTCCCACTTGAATTTCTGTAAACACTAAGTTTAAAAAAAAAAAACTTACCTATTGAAGAAGAGTAATAAATCTGCATCAACTTATTACTCAACTGTCTTTGGGGGGTGGGAAATGGTCCTTTTTCCACATGAAGGACATAATCTTAGTTCAGTCTTTGAAGTCTGAATGTGTGAAGGAACCAACTTCACATTTTGGGTCCTCTGCATACTAGCTGCTTACATTGGAAGATGACAGTGGGGATAATAGTAGCTAATTCTCAGAATTGCAGGGACAATTCAACAACTATTTGGTAATATTTAGTGCAGGGTTTTTGGGTTCTGAGCATTTCACGAAGAGCTTTGCATAAAATATCTTAAACTAATTCTCAAAGTAATCCATGTTAAAAGTGAGGAAATGAAGTCTCAGGTAAAATAATCGTCCAAGGCTCCCAAACATGGTCAATGACAGAACTAAAATACCTCACCTAGTATATTACCTTGCAGACAGCATTCTTAACAAATATTATCCTTTCATCCTCTCATTAGTTTCCAGGAGAAACAGAAGCCCTGTGATACAAAGTTTGACTTTCTTCTCATTTCTCCTGCTCCACCCAACTAGCAACTAAGCAGCTCCTTGGGAATTCACCCCGTTCTCCCCCTCTTTCCAGCTCTCTATCAGAAAGGCGGATAACTTACTGAAAGGAAAATGTGGACATTATCTGTAATTAGGCTCATTAATTTTATAGGAAATTCTTTAATTTTCTATGGGGCCATGTTCTTGAAATGCATTATTTCCCTTTTATGACTTCACTTGCCTCAATATCAGTAGAGATGAAAAGTAACATGCCCTGCTGGGAACAAACACAATTTTCCAGCAGGTATATTTTGTTTTCCTTAATAATTAACAATTGCTACTGACTAACCCTTGCAGCATAAAATGCCCACCTTATCACAAAGGAGTGTGCATTGGTTTGAGGAACTCACAAGGGATATCGGAAAAAGAAGTGTGATTAAAGCATTAAAGATTTNTAATTAACAATTGCTACTGACTAACCCTTGCAGCATAAAATGCCCACCTTATCACAAAGGAGTGTGCATTGGTTTGAGGAACTCACAAGGGATATCGGAAAAAGAAGTGTGATTAAAGCATTAAAGATTTAGAAGTTGACATTAGGATGAAAGGTGGAATTACAGTAAATATAACGCTGTTTAACATTAAATGGAATGTGTGTACTTGAAACAGTTGTTCATTTTGGCATTAATTATTAAGGGAAGCTGACAACTGATTTTTAATTCGTGACTTAAGGTACAATTTCTTAAGATATAAATACAACAAAGCAGCTTAGAGGATTGGTGCTTCTTTATCTTTAATGATTTTATGTTTTTTTCTTGATAGAATCTAGGAACAAATTAGAACGGAATGTGCATTACTTAAACAAGGCATTGTTTGTGGTGAGCTGATATTATGCTCCTGGACAGAGAAATTCAGCAGTAAGTTAGGTTTACTAGAAATTATTTAACATATTCTTCACTGTTTTCATTTGAGAATTTTCTTGGAGATACACAGTTTAAAAGGCATTTGAGGCAAACTTTGCAATATATGTTTTAAAACAATTTTCTTCTGGGGGAAGGGCAAGCATGTTTATCCTTTGCCTTTGAATGAGAGATAAACACCCTGTAAGAATGTGCTCAGATATGCATTGCCTAGGTTTCTATGAGAAAGTGATAACTATTTCATATTGGATTGTAAATCTACTGTCTGTTAGACTCTACATGCTGTTTGGCTTGTCAAACCTTTTAGAGGAAGTTCTTGTTGGCCAAGTGACATTGTACCGATGTGCTCACAAAGAAAGAGGGAAGGTGGCCCAGTGAAGGGATTTATGATGGGGAATTCAAAAGGGCACTTGCAGTTATTCTTTCTGGCCAAATACAACAAGAATGCTACTGTGTGATGGTGATTTTTCATTCAAATGTCTATGGATTGATATTAGAGTCCTCAATTTAGCATGATTTGGATACTTTTATTCCATGCCTGAAGTTTAGGCATAGAATAAAACTATTTAGGACTATCATTAAAAATCTCTGAATTTTATCTATTTAAAAATTCAACTGAAGAATGAAAAGAGCCAACAGTAAAATACTGACATTTACTTTCCTCAGTGCGTATTTCTTTACTGTCCTCAAGGTTGGCTTTCTTTCTTTTGGTTCAGTTTCCCCATCTGTACTGAGAAGGAAATTTCACTCCTGTATGGAAGCTCAGGAAATTTAACATGTCATCACACACTGAGTCAGTGAGCTTAGGTCAAGTTGGGCTTCAGTAACAAAAGATCTCAAAATATAGAGGCTCACATTAACGAAGGTGCATTTCTCAATCATGTTACATCATCACAGAATGCTGGCTTTGGCTCTTCAGTCTGGGACTCAGGCTAAAGGAGCATCCCCAAGCTGGGTAACTGTTAGTATCATGGAAGAGCGTAGAGGCAGAGTCACTTAATGCTTCTTAAAACTTCTGCATAAAAGTGTCATGTCACTTCTACCCAAATATCATCTGTCAAAGCAAGTCACAAGGTTCTGATGTTGTTGATGTAGACATAAATAATCTACCATAGAAAAGGCAATTGATTTTGGAAATAATTATAAAATCACTTCCTTGCCACATACACATATCCAATTATTTTCTACAATTATATCATTTGAGATAATAGGAATGAAAGTTTTTCAAGGAGATTTAGGTTGGCAGTTTGTACCCATCTCTCCTCTGATAATCTTGAAAGAATTATCGTTCTGATTTATAGTAGGAAGGTAGTCAATGAAAGTGACTTTTTATTTAGAAAAATCAAGGCTCCATCAGGGGTTAAGATTGCTATGAAAACAGAATTCTGTCAGTTGACCCTGCCTTAAAGAATATGGATCAAAAAAATTGGGCACATCCTCTCAATTGCGGTATGTGTTTTTATTACTGTCCTGAAATGCACATATAGAATTAAACATACCCTATGGCTATTAGGTTGGCTGAACTTCCCAGTATGAGAGTAATATCAGTTACTGCAAAATATAGGGTCATTACCCTATATGGATAAAGGGATAACTGAACTGCTCCTGAAATGAGTGGTAAAAAACTTCATTCTACAAAATAAGAAAATAAAGCATATTCATGATAACAGAGAGTAATTTTTAGAGTATTTATTGAATCATATTTTAGTGTTTGCAAAGTACTTTTACAGAAATCATTATTCGATGGATGCAAATAATGTATATTACTAGTGTATATTATTGGTCACATTTTCTGTGTAAGAGAACTCGAGTTCAGTGAGGTTAAGCAACCTGCCTGAAGAGATGACAGACCTGGGATTCAAACTCAGACTTCCTCCTCAAAATCTAATATTCTCTCTACCAACTTAAACTGGTTCCTAATATACAATGTCATTCCCTACTCATTTTCATCATGGAAAATAAAATAAGGACAAAATTAGAAAATATGTTAAAATGGAAAAAAACATAGAGCTTGAGTTCAGCCCTGGTTGTGTTAAGTTGGTGTTGCATTTTTAAGGATAATCACTTATCCCTAAGTTTTCTATGCCTCATCTTTTAATCTGCAAGGTCAGGGGTTAAGGAATCATATTTTTCTTAAGGTCTTGCCTTAATAATACTATTTTTATAAATTTGAAAACCTACAGTGTGTTGTCGTTTGCACCCAGAGAACTACCAGATTAGCTAAGAGAATATATATTTCCCTGGCACACTATTTGAAACCACCTTGATATTGTAGCTTTGCTTTTGTTGGTAGCACGAGAACTTAGACTTGTGAAGCAGAAAAAGACAATTCACTGACTCAGGTAACTGGGAAGTCCAAAGAGACATATGCTTCATATATGACCCAAAGCAGGAATTCACAAAGTGTTGTCAGCTGTTCCCCCACTCTTGTGCACTTTCTCTTTCTCTCATTTTTGCTTTCTCTCATTCCATTCTTCTCTTCTTTCCCCTATCCTTACTTGTCTCTGAATGTGTTCAGTCTTTCCTGTGGCTAGCTCTCTTCTTAAAAATTGTGTTGATATAAGGGAATGTGGTCACTGGTAGCTCCAGAGACAGAGTCTTCCGGCTTTTAGAACATATTGAAAGATGAGCTTCGGGAAGGACTCTGATTGTCCTGGCTTGGACTACTTGCTGTCTACTAGACTAATACTGGCTAGTGGACTGTCTCTTGCCCAGCCCCTTGCTTGTTATTTGGCCAGCCCACTAGAATTACACAGGGGTGAAGAAAGACAACTCCCCAAAGAAAGTGGAGGCCATTACCGAAAGAATAGGAAAGGGACTATGATTAGAAAAGCACAGTAAACATTCACTGCACACAGTATACGGACAGCTGAGCTCTCTCACTCCCGGTCAGATTCCCAAATGAATGGAAGACAGTAATAAACCACGAAGTGTTAAGCTCCAAGAAATAAGAGTAGAAACACCTTAGGCCCATGGTCATGCTGCCTGTTCCCTCCAACACACTAAAGAACATATGGAGATAATGCAAGCCTTGACAGCATTCTTAGTTTTAGGAATTTATCACAATAGACCCCTACTTCTTTCAGAAACTAATAAGAAATATCTCATGCTATACATACTCATAACAGTGTTTCTCAAAGCCTGTTTTATGAAATTCTAGTCTTGGAGCTGTTGTGAGGAAAAAGTTCTGTGGCTAAACCCTGTGGGGAAATATACCTTATTCTATCCCTCCCTGGAGAGTCATAATGTATCAGCACATTTAAAGTCATAGTATAAAGCCTTTGTTTACACCAGCATTTCCCAAACACGTTTGACTGCAGAACATCACAAATGCACACACAATAAAGAAAGAATGGAAGTAAGAGAACACCTAATGATATACTGTGAAAGTTCCTTGGGTTGAATTTTGGAAAACAATGACCTAAATCATTATTGAAGTTGCATATATTTGTCTTATGTCCCCTGTTGGCACCTGAAATTTTTCTAGTACTTCCCTGCTGTTTAGAGTTAACACTTTTCTCAAATTTCATGAGGAGCAAACCAACATCAAGCTACTTTTCGGCTTGATAAATATGTCTGAATCAACTAAATCCATAAACCTTTTCCTATCATAAGTACAGAACTTGGATTTAGAAGAAAACACAATTCCAACATAAATTTATTAGTTTTTAAAAATTTGGTTATTGCAAACTTATTGCACAGAAAATATTCCTGTGCAAGAGATTGTGCTGGGTATTTGGCATCTAGAAGGGAACGGACAGATATTGCCTCCTTTGGCTTGTATACATGTTAGTGTGTCTTTTCATTTCTCTGAGCTTCACTTTCCTCACATGTGAAATTGAGATAACATTACCCACCTCTCAGAATTGCTTTGGAAATTGTGTGAAAAAATGTTTGTGAAAACTAAACAATTATTATTCAATATGTTTCACTTCCTTCCTTAGCATTCTTTCTTTTTTCAGCCTGAATTTTCAAATCATGAACATTTATTGAGCATCTGTTGAATTCAAAACACTGTTCCAGGTGCTGGAGGTGAGGGAATTAACAACAAAAGAGAAAGGAAAAGTGAGGAGAAAAGTGCTTACAAAATTCTAAGAAAGGAAAATAACCATTTTCATGAAATGCAGCAAGTAGCCAGGACAAAATGAATTTCTCAGATATTAAATACTACAGGAGCTTATAGTGGGAGAAATGACTGCAGTGTGGTTGAGTTCAAACAAAGCATTCAGGGGTCTCTGCATCTTTGAAAGGAACAAAGAGGTGGAAGAACAGATTAGGAGAATGGAATGACATAAGCACATTCATGGAGATGAGAACTGTTGGGTGTATTCAAAGGAGAGAGAATAGATGTATATGATTATAGTGGATAAATGTGGGCAAGGTAGATTATAAAGCTGGGTGTGTCAACTGAGGCCTGAGAGTGAAATGCTTTGAATGCCAGACTGAAGCTTGTGCACTTTATCTCATTAAGTAAACAGAAGCCATTAGAGATTTTTAAGGCAGGGAAGTGACAAAACAGAGGTAATATTTCCAGTCAAACAATATGGCAGTTGTGTGCAAGGACTTAGGGTCAAGAGGGAAATTTTAACAATGAAAACTTTCTGGCTGATATACTTCTAAAAACATTTTGGACAGTGCATACCTACCTGAAAATCTGATTATCCTTAGACAATCAGCATTCTCCGTAGAAAGTGCCCAAAAGGGGGTTGTCTGCACAGATCTTTCAAAGTCATTCCTCCCTTCACTTGGCAGGTGGGTGATCACTCACTGGTTTCCCTTTCTGCCTTCTGCACTAAAGCTCAGTGTCTTTGCATGAGTGCGCTGACATTCCCCAAACCCCTCTCTTCTGATAGCATGAGCTGCCCTTTCTTCAGTAAAAGGGACATACCCCTTGGCATCGTTAGAGAAAATTCTTCTATTTCCTTAATGAAACCATCCATCCTTTGAGACCCTGCTGTTTTGAAACACAGACCACCAAATGCTACTCCTGGGACCCAGTTCCTAAATTGGAGAAGATAGGGTCATATCTTCCTTTCCCCTCATGCTACCCCTCCTGGTGGAAGGGTTCTTATTGCATTGCCAAGATTTGGAAGTGGTGTAACAACACCCTAGCCTAGACATTATCAGAGGCTGAGACTTCCTCCAAGCTGATGAGGTTGCAATGAGGAAAATGATTAGATTTAAAATAAAAAAGACATCTACTAGCCATCTTTTTCAAATTCCAGAGATGGCTAAGAGCCTTGAAAAACACCCCACTGTATTCTAAGCCAGTCCCAGGAGTGTCCTGATGATGGCTATTTTTGAACTAGTGGTGCATGAAAAAGGAAAAATCTGCTTTGAATGTGGATGAGTAAACAACTCAATACATAGAAATTTGAATTACTAAAGAAACAGTTTCTACATGTTTCACCTTTCCTCCCACATTCTCACCCCAAGCCACATAGTTAAGAAAACAATCTGAATCTGAATACAGATAAGGCTAAATACTGGATGAAAGTGAAAGTGTTAGTCAGTCAATCCTGTCCTACTCTTTGCCACCCCGCAGACTGTAGCCCATCAGGCTCCGCTGTCCATGGAATTCACCAGGCAAGAATACTGGAGTGGATTGCCATTCCCTTCTCCCGAGGATCTTCCAGACCCAGGGATCAAACCCGGATATTCTACCTCGCAGGCAGATTCTTTACCATGTGAACCATCAGGGAAACCCTAATACTGTATACACATACCAAAAAGAAAGAAAAAATATTTTTTAATGATACTTTAACTAGAAAATCTTTCTTCAAATTAGGAAGTTTCATAAGATTTGTTGCTTAGTTTGGTTTTGTTTTCCTCAGGCACCACAAGCTCCCTGTTTGCAGAAAAACTATTAAGTAGTAGGATTAAGTAAACATTCTACCCTCTCTTTTTTTCCACATAATTTGAAACAACTAGCCCATCACAAAAAGGCAAACTAAAGAGCTTTGTCTTCCCACTGCTCTGCCTGGGAAGAGGCAGGGAATAAGTTCAGTTCAGTTTGGTCACTCAGTAGTGTCTGGCTCTTTGCGACCCCTCTTTGCGACTGCAGCACACCAGGCTTCCCTGTCCTTCACCAGCTCCCAGAGCTTGGTCAAACTCATGTCCATCGAGTTGGTGATGCCATCCTACCATCTCATCCTCTGTCATCACCTTCTCCTCCCGCCTTCAATCTTTCCTAGCATCAGGGTCTTTTCCAAGGAGTCAGTTCTTTGCATCAGGTGGNTTTCCTATTTTGTAAACTTTTACTCAACCAGAAATCACTAGCTACCTAAAGAAACAGCCTAAGGTAAAACTTGCCCTTTACTCAAGCACTGCCTTGAGTAAATTGTGTCTACTATGTGCTGGGCACTGTTGCTCTGGCTATTTCATTTTTACCCCTTTCCCAACTTACTGGCTCTCCTGTCCCTCTTCTTCTCACACTCCCAAAGGCCTTTTCTCTGTCCTTCTACACCTCTGAGCCAAAACCTGCTCCTCGATTTTTCATTTTTATCTGAAGGCTAACAATAATTATGATTTCCAAGGTGATGTGCATTTTCACAGTGACCAAATTCTTTATGCTAAAAGGGCAATGGTCTTATAATTCCAAGCAATGGTTCCCTGGAGATTGATGAAGCTTGCTCTGATCTTGTCACTTATTGGCGGCCTATAGCTCTCCTGAGGTTAAGTCCATGCCTTTCCAAGTTTTTATCCCAAGTACTTGGCACAGTGACAAACATATCTGGCACTCAATAATGAAGGAAGCTCTGGCCTGAGGCAAGCAAGTTACAATAACAAGTTGCTGACACGGATGAACGAGAAGGTGCTGGGTTAGTTTTGAGCCAAAATACCATCAGGAGAGGCCAGGTGCAACAATAAGAGGAGATAACCCAGGGCCATCATTTGAACTCTCCTAGAAGCCTGTGTCAGTTTTGAGAGATTCCTGGGAGTTCCCGTTAGCTCTAGGATGTACAGATCTGGTTTTACTTAGAAGCTCTGCTACTTTTCAATTTGTAGAATGGAATTGGGATAACAAGTAACTGAATCATTTTCAAAAAATCCATACTGAGCACCTACTATGAGCCAGGAATGCTGCTAGGCATTGCAGATACAGCAGCATAAAATCTAGCTCCTGCCCTCATAAAGCTAATATTCTACTTAAAGAGTCTGGTGTGAAAGCATTAATTACATAATTTAGTATTTAACTGGAGTCATATTCAGCGCTACAAAGGAAAATTGCAGGGTGCTAAGAAAGCATATAACAGAGGGATATGATCTAATAGAGAAGATGAGACAAAGCTTCTCAGAAAAAAAAAAAGAAAGTCATTTAAGCTGATTCCTGAAAGATAAGGAATTACGAAAGGAATTAGGTGGGTAGAGTAGACATTTCTAATAAGTACCTTTACCATGTGATACTCTAGATACACTAGAGCTAATCCTGAGAACTGTCTCAACTCCTTTTCTTGATGTTGTTCATGAAGTAAAACTTTTGAGACCTTTGCAACAAGTTAGCCTATTCAAGGCTCTGAATTCAGACAAAAGGAAACACTGGCATAGGAAAAAAAATCATTTCCATACAGTCAATAACTTGCTGAGGCACATACAAGTATACTGGGATCCCATCCACGACTGCTCTTCTGTGCTGTCACCTAGGTTATTAACATGAACGCCCATTTGACTTACTCCATCAGCAGGCCAGCAGCTTTCAAATTCTAAAATTACCAGACTAGACTTTCAATATGGTTCTATCCAAAAACCTTGGGCAAAAGAAAAGGAATTAGGAAAAAAGAAATGAGACAAGGCCCTGAAGACCTCAGAGAGAGCCTGATCTGTGTAAGGGATATTTTAACCATTCCACCTACCCTTCTTTTAATACAGAGCCAATTCTTTGTAAGTTTGCAAAAAGACATTTCCAAGCTCATCATGCTATTTTATACATCACCTTTCCTTGGCCCTTGGTGCCCTTCTTCAGCTAATTAAATTCTTGTTCCTAAACTTTAACCTCTTGTATTTTATCTTCTTACCTTACTGTCCCAATCGAGATCTCCCTTTTTTGTGCTTTCACAGAATGCTGTACTTTTATACCTCATCAGTTATAACAACTGATTTACTTATCTGACTCATCTATTTCTTGTGGGAGTAAGTTCCTTAAGGTCAAAGCTCATTTTTAATCATTTTTATATCCCTAGTTTCTAGCAGAGTACTACTTTAAAAATCCACTGAATGAATTAATACTCACATATGATACTTTTCTTAGCCCCTACACAGACACGGAGATTTAGATTTTATATGTATGGTAAATGGACATGGAAGCCTGGCATGCTGCAGTCCATGGGGTCTCAAAGAGTCAGACATGGCTGAGTGACTGTGAAATGAACTGAACTATCAAGTAAATAAGTCTCGTTTTGTACACAGGAAATTTTTGACTCATACCAACCTGAAATTCTCTGTTTAAAGATAAGTCTGCTGTGATTATCTTAACAAGGTTGTTGCTCTATAGTCTTCCTTTGAAAACATCTTAAGAACTAAGTGGACCAGTATACATGGCCCCACTGACTAACAGATCAGTCAAGAACATGATTAGTTTTGATGTTGAACACTGAATAAGATTCAACCATATGCATAAGTCTGACCTTTTAGATAGTGCATTTTAAACAACTTCCATGTTTCATATTCCAAGCTAGAAGCAAGGAAAGAATAAACTATGCCTAGCAAGATACTCATCAAGTAGTAAATACTTAAATATTTATTTAACGAGGAAAAGAAAAGATATGTTAATAAAGGAATAACTAGGGACAAGTATAAATATATCACAATCCACAGGAATCAAGTTATAAATTAGAATAAGAAACTTATCATTGCCAAAAATGACTAAGCCATCAAACATAAAAAAAAAAAAGCTATTGGAGAGTCACATGGAATCAAAACATCATTCAAATATTGAAAAAGAGTGTGTCTGAAAAAAAAATACTAATCTGGAGGAGGCAAAATTTGGTAAATGAGGAGAATATATTATAAACTCTAAAGAAATCCCCATACCGCCCAATCTTTTTTCTCACACCCATCCTCCTCCCCATCCACCCCAACATACACAATCACCATCCTCATGTACACACATCATGGTTGTCTTGTCTATCTTCTCTTCCTAAAATAACTTTGATCTGCAAAAGAGGAAGTCAGAGATGATAGCAGGATAAAAGAAAGTTTCCTCCAGCTAAAATTCTCCTCTTCCAGTTCTGCCTATTATTCTTCAAGAAAATGTGAAAGTAAAAGTTTCTCAGTCATGTCCAACTCTTTGGGACCCCATGGAGTCCATGGAATTCTCCAAGCCAGAATACTGGAGTGGGTAGCCGTTCCCTTCTCTAGGAAGATATTCCCAACTCAGGGATCGAACCCAGGTCTCCCACATTGCAGGCAGATTCTTTATCACCTGAGCCATCAGGGAAGCCCAAGAATACTGGAGTGAGTAGCCTATTCCTTCCCAACCCAGGAATGAAATTGGGGCCTCCTGCATTGAAGGCAGATTCTTTACCAACTGAGCCACTAGGGAAGCACCATTATTCTTCAAAGACTGGCACAATTGCCACCTCTTCTATGAAAACCTTTTTTGATCTACTATATAGCCCCCTAACTAATTGCCTCCTTCTCTGCACTATCACCACAACTTACCTCTTCCCCTCTTTTGCAATTATTTTATTACAATCTTTTATTGCAGTTGCTTACATCTGTCCTTCCTCTAGGACAGCAGCTTTGAAAGAGGCGCTGGGTCTCATTTACCTTTATATCCTGTTCTCCCTCCCTCTGTTCTTCATTCCTAACCCAGAATCTGGCAAAAGGAGGAACTCAGAAAATGTTGTATGGAAAGGAAGAAAAAAGAAAAAAAAAGTTTATTTCTGATGAAAAAAGCCATTTGTCTTTCTTCAAAATATTTTGTCTTTTCAAATTCAGGGGCAGCCTTTTATCCCCAAGGTGTTAGGGCGTGTGCCCTTAAACACCTTACTTTGGCAAAGAGCCCAAATTCCATTTCCAACCAGCTGAGTCATTTTCAGTTTCTTTGTAGTTCATTCATGCTTTCCGCCTTCATTGACACAGTAACATTTCATGGTGAGTGGGTCCTGTTCAGCTGGCAGCCCCTCAGCCCCACACCTCTAAGCTGTACTCACTTCACTAGTTCCCAATTGCCCGCCTCTTGGGAAGCTTTCTGTCATCAGCATCATCTAGCTGGCAGAGTTGTCTGTCTGCTGTTGTCATACCTAAGTTTTGATATTGAACAACATGAAGCAAACTCGGAGACTGAGAGACCTCTGTTAGAGGCTATTTTCTCTCATATGTTTTTTTAAAAAGCACCTAGTTTAAGAAAATAAGAGAAATACAAATAATGAAAGAACTAGATAGGTCTAATATCGGCTTAATTTGGTATCTTGTTAAAACCTCTCATGTTTATTCTTCTCAAATACCTATACGCTGTACCTCCATGTCATCTGCAACAGTGGCACTCAGGGAGTTTCTAGCTTGATCTTGTTTTGTAGGTGATGAATTTAATATCTTAACCTCAAAAACAGTAATACTCCATGAACAAATTTAGTAACTAAAAATCGAGCATCTCTAAAGCATGGCATACAAAGGTTTCTGCTCATTGACTTTGAAAAGGAAATCATACATGCATACACAATATAAATATCTGTTACAAGGTTAGCATTTCAGGATTGACTTTCATGCCTTAGGCCCTTAGTAGGTGTTCAATAACTCCCCACAGAGACACTGATTCGTTTTAGTAGCTTCCTGTTATTTCCAAAGAGACAGTATTTTCCAGACTTTTCTGATCAACAAATGAAATGTACACTTTTTTAAAAGCTGTAGAAATAGAATAATTCATATTGCAAGGTTATTTATTACCAGCCAGACCCTCATCTTGCTCTACGGGGCTCTGATAATCACCTATTTCAGAAGCCATTAGCCTTCTGTGTGTTGTAAAGCACTCTTCACTGTAGCGTGTCTATGCCTTTGTATTCTAAGGGGAGGAATGGTGTGTACTGAAGTAACAGACCTCTGTTGACCAAGTAAGAAAGTCTTTGGTGCACAAATAGTACATTAAACTGCCTTTATTTGTTACTGTTGAAATTAAACAGTTTGTGGAATCCCTGCCCAAGTATNCAGACCCTCATCTTGCTCTACGGGGCTCTGATAATCACCTATTTCAGAAGCCATTAGCCTTCTGTGTGTTGTAAAGCACTCTTCACTGTAGCGTGTCTATGCCTTTGTATTCTAAGGGGAGGAATGGTGTGTACTGAAGTAACAGACCTCTGTTGACCAAGTAAGAAAGTCTTTGGTGCACAAATAGTACATTAAACTGCCTTTATTTGTTACTGTTGAAATTAAACAGTTTGTGGAATCCCTGCCCAAGTATGGGAACTTACAAAACCTTTGAGAATATGTACATTAATTCAAATTTTAATGTTATTCAAACACAGACTTATAAGGAAAATGCACATTGAAAGGATGTAACAGTCAAAGCTTAGGCACTTATAGGAGGACAGCAGGAGCTGGATTTAACAATGATTTTAGAACCACTGTTTTTTAAAAAGGAGGCGAAATATTGCTTTTACTGTTTTCAGATAATAATGACTGTTGTTGCAAATTATAAAATTTAATTAGCTATATAAATGCCAGAGGAACAAATAGTGTGCTATTGTCTTGATATCTTTCCAGAAATTAGTCTTTTAAAATAAATTTGCCATATTAATCATCTAAAAATATTTTTGATCACTGAATTAATAGTTTGCAGCCTGTTTTCAGGTACTCATTGCCATAGGTGATTGCTTCTTAATTACTACATGGGTTCTTTCTATTCACTCATATTAATTCATGTTTTCTGGCACAGTCCCAAAAGGCAGCCTTGCCCTATATCTTCTAATTACTTCTATAATTGAATTTGCCCACTTTTTCTAACCTATTTTTTAAACTGACTGTGTTTGTTCATGGTTTATTGTGTCTTTTTTGTGTCAGTTCTCTGCAAGCAGAATGTACATTGATTCTTTCCTCGTTTCTCATTAATTTTCAAGAGCTTTGCTGCATGTCTGTTTTTTCAGTCTGTCAGACCTATTGCTGAACCAAAAAAATAAAAAGACTCTTATTATTAAAGGTTAGGTAAAATAGACTGAAGTTAATTAATTCATTAGTAACTCTGAGCCAATTACTGAAGCCTTCTCTTATTTATATACTTGTTAACAAGACAGAAATGAGAAAGGCCAATTACAGACACATGTCCTTCAGAAGTTCAGCAAACCCAGAGCTTATGCATTTATCAACAGTCATCCAAAAAATACTCAGTTCGTCAATTAGATATGTGAAACTACATTTAAAAAAATTTTGACTAACATTCTATTCCATTATGTTGATAAATTCTAACATGTTTTTGCCCCCATCCAGATATCTTTAATCTGTCTAAATTCTTCTAAAATTACCTCAGAGTATTACTTAGCCTTACAGCAATTACAAAAATAGAAAAAAAATATTTTCTGGTTTGCAGGATTTTCTTCTTGATAAGCTTTTAACTGACGAAAGCTCAGATAACTGAATAGCAAATTTAATATACTAGAACCCTTTAAATATATTCCACTTGATTTTTATTATATCAAAACTTTACAACATGCAGAAAGGCAGTTTTTCCCAGATTTTTCCTGGTGACCAATATAAAAAAATTTAACTTGTTCATCCATACAAACTACCTTCACAGTACATACTTATAACCATTACTTCCCCTTCCCTACCTCAGAAATATTTTAATTTAAATGGGTTTAGGAGGGAAGGGGGGGTGATCGGTGATTGATTAGTTTTTTTATACATTTATATTCTCTTTATAGGTTTGTGTCACCATGGGACCAACCAATCAACAGAATGAATTGACACTAATGTCTCAATAAACTGACTGGTTGTTTTTTTTTCCTCATTTTTTTCTTACTTTTGAAACATTGTATAGACGTGGTTTTCCATGGTCAAGTGATGCCAGGGTTAGATGCCAGGGTTACTGCTCCCTTAGTTTTCCCACAGTTCCAAATGTATTCAAACTTAATCTATTATTTGATAACATGATAAAAACAGTCACAGTATTACAAAATAAGAAAGAATCTCAGCAGATGGTTACTTCAGGTCTTTGATTCTTAGAAGACCAAATAATAAAACTTTATAAAAGGTAGTATGCCTTTCTTGATACTTTCTACATCTGAAGTTAATACTTTTCTTGCCTCTAAATTTTCCTATCCTCTTATTTATAGCCATTTTATGAAGTTTTTCACTTTTTATGGTGCATTAAAATAACGTATCTTTTCTTCTGCTGAATTGTTACTTAACTGAGGAAGAAACTGCATTTTATGCACTTTGTACCCTAACAGCACAATGCCTGGAAATAGTAGGCCTTCAATAAATACATGCCAAAAGAATTAGGGAGGAGGAGTCCATAATCTCCTTTTAACATGTTGGCTGTCTAACCTCCCTCACTGTCTGGGCTAATTAAAGAGTCTCCTGCTTGAAATCAGTTAGTGTATCTTGGTTTTATGTGGTAACTACTGTAAATGGATAACAAATGTTCCATTATTAATTCAATATGTAGGCTTCTCTGCTCAAGATTAAAAATATATAGTAATTTTTCCTCAGATGAACTGTTTCTCATTCCTTTAATTACTATATGACTAATTTTTTATGACTTTACCGGCCTTGAGTTTGTTACTTTGGGCCAAGACCACACAGGCCCTTGTTACCACCCTTCCCAATCCATGTGCAGTGTGGTCTTGGTATCTTCATCACCACCTATGTGGAACAGAAATTAGATTTCCCAGATTGCTTTACCTTCTTCTACCCATAAGTTCTTCAAACCCCTGCAGCAGTGACCAGTTTTCCTTCTGTTTCTTTCTTTAACTATTGTCCTTGCCTCTCTTTTCTTTTTACCCTTTCTTCCTCCCTTCCTCTTTCCCTGACCTCCCTCCTTTTCTTTCCTATTTTTTTAAAATAAGGTATCTCATTGCTCTATCTCCTAGTAACAGCACTTTGTATGTTTATAATGATTTTCCAGTGTATGAGCTCTTTTCACAGGTATCACCTGATTTAATTCTTACAGGCTATTATGCAGATGAGGAAACTAAAATTCAAAGAGGTGAAGTGACTTGATCAAGGCCACACAGCTAGTTAGAACTTCGGGTTTTAAATTCCTGGTTTGTCTGCCAGTGAGTACAAAATCCTGCAGGCCCCTTTCCTTAGTTCTTTATGTGAGAAAACTATCAAACAATTGGATTTGCAGCCAACTAAATGATTTTTCCAGTAATTATATAGATCACTCTAAGGGGAAAAAATGTTGCCTAGTAGTTTAGGGTGCGTATATCATGTGAAAACACATATTCTGACTCAGTAGGTCTGCATTTCTAATGAGTTGTCAGGTGGCCTGGGGGCCGAGACTTCAGTGCACGGACCTCGCTTGAAGTAGCTAGGCTAGGGACAGAATGAGGCTCTGGAGTTGGAGGGACTCGATTCAAGTCCTGGCTCTTCTATTTACTGTAATCTGGGGCAAGCTACTCAGTCCCTCTGACCCTCAATTTCTTCATCCTTAAATGAGGATAGTAATGTGCATCTTGCTAAAAGCCAAGGGAACTGGCTTTTGGGGAACTGGCTTTTAGCAAACTTCTCCCCTTGAGGCTCAAACCTTCAAAAATATTATAGCCAGAGTTGCCTTTCTAACTTTATCCCTCCTTCTTACTTACAGCTTGTATGTCACCAACACATTAGATTTCTATTTTTTTCTTCTTGATTCAATTTTGTTCCACTCAGCCTTCATCATATCTCTTTCAGTCTTCCTTTTAGTCCCGTTTCCTATCCAGGCTCTTAATGGGAGTGCTTTCCTGCTCTCCTTCTCCTCTCATTCCTAACTCCCACACAGAGCTAGATAGGCATGTCTGGATCTGAATTCTCCTAACACTCTGTTTATATCTTGGTTGGTTTGTTTTGTATCCTTTCTTATGTCTTAGTTATTTCTAAAATTATATCATATCCTATTAGACTCTAAGTTCCTTGAGGATGGGACAGAGTATTGTCCAGACATCAAGGAACATAACTTTGGGATGCACAGAGCTGGGTGCATATCCCATGAGGCTCCACCATTTACCAGAATAAGTCTCCTAACCTGTCTTAGCTCCATTTTTCTCATGTTTAACTGAAGTCGCTCAGTCGTGTCTGATTCTCTGCAACCCCATGGACTGTAGCCTACCATGCTCCTCCATCCATGGGATTTTCCAGGCAAGAATACTGGAGTGGGTTGCCATTTCCTTCTCCAGAGGGTCTTCCCAACCCGGGATCAAACCCGAGACTCCAGCATTGTAGGCAGATGCTTTACCATCTGAGCCACCAGGGAAGCTCCTATAGTATGTGCCAATAATACCTAACTTGCAGAGTTACCAGGGAGAAATGCTGTATCTATAAAATACCTCACAGAGTATCCAGCACATAATAAGAGCTCATGTCAGTGAAACTGAATAGATTAGAACTGACCATGTAATCCCAACAGAACTCAGACATTTATCCTAGCGTATGAACAACTGGACGCAAGCCCAGGCTTCCAATCTGTGTGAACACTTTACCATTTTCTTTTCTGGCTATGTTTATCTAAGTGTTAAGTCTTATCAGAATGTTCCATATTCAGCCTTCTTTGAATTAAAGTACATTTGTTGATCTAGCACCCAGTGAGTATAGTTTAAAGTGATATTAGAAGGTAACATAGTATAGTTTAAAAAAAGCATATGGTTTCTAGTTAAACCTGAGTTTGAATCTAAACTGCTACTCTTCCAACTTTCTAATCTCTCAGAACTATAACAATCTCAGAAGTTGTATCTAGGATGTTTTCATTTTCTTCTTTGTTATTTGTCTATATTTTTAGATTTTTAAAATAAAAAGCATATTATTTCTATAGCCTAGATACAATAATAATATTATCATGAGTGACAGCAATAACTTTGAATGTTCCAAACCTCACTTTTGTAAATTACATTTATACTTATATTTTTACATATGTGTGTGTGTGTGCGCGCGTATATATATATATTTTTTTGCTTCACTGTTCAGGGCCTTTGTGGATTTAAATGTTTTACTTATTTCAGTAATTGCTAAGAAGTAGTACATTCTTTTCATAATCTTATAAACTAATTTAAAAAACAAATCTATCAATAAACTATATGGCCATTCAGTTTAGGATTTGGGGGAGGACAAATATTATTACATTTTGTCAGTGCAACCAGATTTCATTCAATGCCTGGATACAATATGAGAGACAGAAATCAAGTTCGATCTAAACTTGAAGGCAGTCAAACAAATAGACTCACAGACATATGGAGGACAGATCTGTAGCTCTTAAAAGCCAGGAGCCGGGGTGCAGGAGGTGGTCAGGGAGGGATGAATTGGGAGTTTGGGACTAGTAAATGCAAACTATTATATAGAGAATGGATAAACAGCAAGGTCTCACTGTGTAGTACAGGCAACTATTCAATATCTTGTGATAAATCATAATGGAAAAAAATAATGCATATATGTATAACTGAGTCACTTGCTATACAGCAGGAATTAAACAATACTAAAAATCAACTATACCTTAATAAAATAAATTTTAAAAATAAATAAATTTAAGACAGTCAAAGCCGAAGTCACGGCCACAGTCAGTATGCTGTTTTGTTAATGTGAGTAAAGATGGCTTAAAAAAAAAAAAAGAAGAAGAACATGGCGCAAACCTTGTTTTAATCATGGAGTATATGGAAAGAAAATTAAATGTCTACATTAAAACCTATTCTTTCAGACCACCAATAACATTTCCCTCGGCCTCAAGAGACAATCACAAAACAATGGCTCATAGTGCTTTTAGGACAAGAACTGCAGTTGTGTACTGTGCAAGTATAGTCCTACATAGGAGGAAGGCAATGTTTAAAGCTGCTGTCGCCTCCTGGAAAAAAAAAAAAAGAAAAACTGGGACTCTGAGTCAAGTACGTATGCATTTTCTGTTTTTCTGTCCTGTGGGTCTTTATTGCTAAAAATATTTTTATGAAATTGTTCTGTGCTTCTTTAAGCTTCGTGTGGTCTTGTTTGCTTATTCTCAAATCTCAAACCATAGCTATGTAGCTATGAAACATCTTGAGTTATTAAAAGTAGAGAAACTGTACTTTGTTTGAGAACTGAACAGCAGGCCAAGCAATGGCTTCATAAAGTAAAATCTTATATGAAAAAATGTTCTTTTTTCATTATAAGCTAAAATGAAAAACTGAGACAACTCCATCAAACAGTTAAGAGCATGGACTTCAATTTAGACCCACCTGAATGTGAGCCCTAGGTCTACCGCTGGCTAACCATGTGATCTCTGACAACTTAACCTCATTAAGTCTATCTCCTCTTCTGTAGTGTAGGGAGTATATCATAGTCCTCAGCGTTAAGGTGCATATTCTTTCACATTTTAACATCTCTGATATAAGAATGCATCTTAGAACTGATGGTATGTCT
>SJYV01036727.1:1265056-1303844 GCA_006410875.1 Neotragus pygmaeus
CAGAGGATGAGATGGCTGGATGGCATCACTGACTCAATGGACATGAGTCTGAGTGAACTCTGGGAGTTGGTGATGGACAGGGAGGCCTGGCGTGCTGCGATTCATGGGGTCGCAAAGAGTCGGACATGACTGAGCGACTGAATTGAACTGAACTGATGGGATTGGACGCCATGATCTTAGTTTTCTGAATGTTGAGTTTTAAGCCAACTTTTTCATTCTCCTCTTTCACTTTCAGTAATAGAAGATCATGATTCATCTTTGAGAACTCTGATCTGTTCAGAGAGAGACCATGAGACCACTTGATCTCATCTGGATGCAAGGTATACTGTAGGGATAAGACACAGGCTTCATAGCTAGGTAAATCTAAATGTAAATCCTGTCTCTAATTCTTTTTTTTTTAATTGAAGTATAGTTGATTTAGAATATTGTGTCAGTTTCAAGCATACAGCCCATTTGATTGTTGCATGATATATATGTATATATCTGTATCCTTTTTAAAAATTCTTTTCCATTATAGCTTATTGGTTCTGATTCTTAGGAGCTGTGCAAGATTAGAAAAATTACTTAATTACCCCTAACTTCAGTTTGATCATGTACAAAACTGTGCCTAGTGTGTAGTTATTAAGAGTAAAGATTATATATATTAAATATACATAGCTCAGATCTTGATCCATGAAATGCCTAACAAATGGTAGTTATTCCTTTTTTTGTGGATTATTTTTTGTTTTTGTCAGTTATGAGTATCTGTATTTCTGTCTATCTGCACATCCATCCATCCAAAAGCTTGGAGAAGCATAAGTATAAATGCTGAATCTTTGTCCTGCTGCATTTTTTTCCTAATCACTGCTTCCTATATATGGATCACTGAAATTAAGCACATTATTTTTCTTTCTGTTAGAAAAATAAACTATATGCTTTTAAAAGCTTAAGTGTAAGCCTTAAGACCGTCACTTAAATTGACTGAATTTTTGAAACATGTTGATAAATAATAAGAAAAAATACACACATACATTCTAGGTAAAATACACTGAATGTTGAATTTATCAAGCTTGCAATTCCTATTAAGTTTCTTCCTTATAATGCTGTACTGACAGTATTTTACATAAAATCATTTGTATACACAATATGTTCTTATTAAATTTAATTGACAACTGAGAGAAAAAAGTGTGGGTTACCAATTTGAGAAAATTGGCCCTTAACTAAGAATCAAACAAAACAAACAACAACAACAACAAAATTCCCCCCAAACCCACAGTCAAAACAAGATTGTTAAGGTACAAAATGTACTTTGCTTATTTATTTTGACCAGCATTGTTTGGGCTTCATTATTTATGATAATAGTATATGGCACCCCACTCCAGTACTCTTGCCTGGAAAATCCCATGGACGGAGAAGCCTCTCACTTTTCACTTTCATGCATTGGAGAAGGAAATGGCAACCCACTCCAGTATTCTTGCCTAGAGAATCCTGTGGACAGAGGAACCTGGTGGGCTGCTGTCTATGGGGTCGCACAGAGTTGGACAGGACTGAAGCGACTTAGCATGCATGCATGCATTGGAGGAGGNGGCAACCCACTCCAGTATTCTTGCCTAGAGAATCCTGTGGACAGAGGAACCTGGTGGGCTGCTGTCTATGGGGTCGCACAGAGTTGGACAGGACTGAAGCGACTTAGCATGCATGCATGCATTGGAGGAGGAAATGGCAAGCCACTCCAGTGTTCTTGTCTGGAGAATCCCAGGGATGGGGGAGCCTCGTGGGCTGCCGTCTACGGGGTTGCACAGAGTCGGACATGACTGAAGCAACTTAGAAGCAGCAGCAGCATACTTACACATGTACTGTAGCTATTTTGTAGAGTAATGAAGTTTTAGTAATATGAGCGGGCAGTGCAAATCTGCTGCATATCTTTTCTGAGAAGCTAGATATAACCTCTAATGTTTTAAAACTGATAATTGTATTTGAGACTTACTAAGGTTTGGGTGCACACTAGTTTTCCTTTTTAATATCTCAGTACGCTGCGTTTATTTTGTGCTACCATATTTGTGTATGTGAGTTATATATAACTAGACAAAATGAAATCCATCTCAGCATGTAGACTCATGTGATAAAGGTTCTTGCTAGTCCACAGATTCATGTTGGTGCTTATATTTCCTGTTACTCAGTAGCATAGTTTATTGTTTCTATGGTCGCTCAGTGTCCTGACGAGGATAAGGGGAGAGTAGACAGATTGTGATTTTTCTTTCTCTCAGACTCCATTAGTACCCTTTCATATTTGGATAAAATACTCAATATCTGTAGATATGCATTAAATAATATTCATAGTATCATTAGGGAAGTGAAATTTTATCTTGATAACGTAACAGTTTATAATCATTAAATTACCATTAGAGAATGTTTACTGATGTTGGGTGGGTGCTCAGTCACTCAGTCATGTGTGACTCCTTGAGACTCCATGGACTGGAGCCCGCCAGACTCCTCTGTCCATGGAACTTTTTCAGGCAAGAATAATGGAGTGGGTTGACATTTCTTCCTCCAGGGGATCTTCCTGACTCAGGGATTGAACCCGAGTCTCCTGTGTCTCCTGCACTGGCAGGCAGATTTTTTTTTTTTTTTTTTAATCATTGCACCACCTGGGGATTCCTTACTGATGTTACTATTACTTTATTCCATTAATTTCTCATGAACAAAAGGTAGGCTAAAGCTTCATAGTTTATACTCCTTCTAATGGGTTTTCGGGCTTCCCTGGCAGCTCAGCTCCTAAAGAGTTGCAGGTAAAGAAGACACCTGCAATGCAGGAGCCTCAGGTTCGATCCCTGGGTTGGGAAGATTCCCTGGAGAAGGGAATAGCAACCCACTCCAGTATTCTTGCCTTGAAATCTCATGGACAGAGGAGCCTGGTGGGCAGTCCATGGGGTCATAAAGAGTTAGACACATCTTAAGCGCTAAACAAAAACAAAGGGTTTAACTTCACATACTCTTCTTCATACCTGTTTCCCACCCTTACCATTCCATCAAAGAGGATTCCAGTTCTGAGGTCTTTGGGGTTTCTGGCAAGTTTAACAGTCACCATTCTCTGGGTGTGACAGGAGGTGCTTGGAGTTATCTCCAGAAATGTGAATGACAAAGGGATAAAGGGAAGGAGGTGAGCAGAAGCCATATTGCTGACCTTTATCTGCCACTGGGAGATAATACCATAAAGGGAAAAATAAATAAATAAACTAGGGAGTTTTAGTGTGTAACTTTATTGAGGAATGCCATGATTTACTGTTCAATATAACAAGGCCTATCAAGTAACTTAGCTGTGGAGCTCTCTGATTTACTGTGAAGCACAGTGGGGCTTATCATGTAACTATTATGAGAGTCTTGGCAAAGACAAGGATAGGGTTTTGCAGAGCCCATTAAGAATGACTGACATGTTTTTCTCAAATGGACCAAAGCAGACTCTGGCCAGCAAACATGATTGTTATTCTCAGCATCTGAAATTCTGATATTTTAAATTTGTTCAGCACAGATGTTAAGGGTAACTTGTATATCTGTTTTATCTTCCTCTCATCATTTTATATCTAAGCTTTTGTTTTATAGTAAATTGCTATATGAGGTTTACTGTTTTATGATTCTGATATTCATTTTGCAGATTTTAAACTCTTTTTAAAAGAGACATTAGAAATAAAGGAGCAGCACATTAAAACACATAAAGCATGGGATAGTTCCATCTCATGTCAGTTTCAGATTTAACTCCCTTCAAAGCCTCCCCTTGCCATTAGGATGAGATCAAAGACCCATAGCCAGGGTCACAGTGCCCCACCAGTTAAGCCCCTGACTCCTTTTGTGATGGGAAGAAAACACAAGATGGAAATTGGTATATCCTCCAAACAAGAACTGTGTCTCCAAGTGTTATAGTGTACTGATTTTTTGCTCTTCATGAGAAGCTAGAATTAAACAGGGGCAACTGTTCTAAACACTATCTGGCAAATAACACCTTGCCTCTTCCAAGAGTTACCATGACTTGCTTTTAAATTTCTTTTCTTTTTTTTTTTTAATTGGAGGATAATTGCTTTACAGTGTTGTATTTGTTTCTGCCTTACAACAGGGTGAATCAGCCGTAATTATACATATATTCCCTTGCTCTTCAGCCTCCCTCCTGCCCGCTCCATCCCACTCCTCTAGGTCATCACAGAGCACCAGGCTGGGCTCCCTGTGTTATATGGCAACTTCCTACTAGCTGTCTGTTTTCAGCATTACAGTGTATACATGTTGATGCTACTTAGTCAGTCCATTCTACCCTTACCTACCCTTGCCGGGTCTACAAGTCCATTTATCTATGTCTGTGTCGCCATTCCTTCCCAGCAAATAGGTTCATCCAGTGTGGGAACAGTGTCTTATTTTTCTTTGAGTCCCTAGGATTTAACACATTGCATGGCACCTAGTAAGTGCTCAATAATTTTGAAAGATGAGCAAAGCTGAACTACTTGGAATTTTTCCTATTTACTGTACTCGTTTATGCCTCCTGTGTTTGCTCCTACATGCCCTCTGCCTGCACTTTATGTTTTCTTCTCCATCAACTGGCTGACTCCCATAGTTGTTCAAGGATTGGGATTGGTATGATTTGTTCCTGTCCCCCCCTCTTTGCTCCCAATGGATCCAGTGCAGATTTTGTCATTTATCAAACTAAATTCTAATCCAATTTACATGTCTAATGCCTCGTTTCAGCTTTTTGATGGCCAAACCTAGCACCTAATTTAATTTCTGCCACAAACTGGATGATAAGTATTTTTTTAATTGAAAAAGTAAATGAATGGCCATTAATGAGTCATTGCCAACATATCTATCTATTGTGACAATGAATGACAAAAATGCTAGAAGTCTTTCAAGGAAATCTTTTCTTTAATCAACATGTAGAAAGAAGTAGGTCAAAGAATAACATGATAAATGGGCAGTGAAAGAATGAAAAACCCAAGAATAATGATGTGTCAGACTGATGGCTCAGACAGCCAAGAATCTGCTTGCAATGTGGGAGGCCAGAGTTTGATTCCTGGGTTGGGGAGATTCCCTGGAGAAGGGAATGGCTACCCACTCCAATATTCTTACCAGGAGAATTCCATGTACAGAGGATTGTGGCAGGCTATAGTCCATGGCGATGCAAAGAGTTGGATATGACTGACTCAAAATTTTCACTTTCAGAGGCAGCATAGCATGATGGATAAAAGCTGGGAGCAGTATAGCCTGGGTCCAAATCCTGATTTCTTACTAGCTGTGTGATCTTAGGCAGGTTACTAAACGTCTTTGTGTCTGAGTTTCTTCATCTATAAAATGTAGATTATAATCTTACCTGCTTTGTTCAATTATTACTATTAGGTTAAATTGATGAAAAGCCTTAATATAGAAAAGATTATGTGAGTACTAGCAATAATAATAATAAAAATAAAAATAAATACCCTTCCCAATAATAAAGTGCCTAACACATAGGAGGCATCATGTAAGTACTGGCTATAATAAATTATCATTATATACTCTTCCCAGTCTCCTTTCAAAAATTTGTTTAGTCATCATGAGTATCCTTGTTTGTGATTTAATTTCCACAGTGTTTTCCACATGGACATTATTGGCTTAAAATTCCATTAATTAGAGAGAGAGAGGAAACTCAAGAGATATGTGAAATTTCAGAAGGGAAGATGGAATCTGACATGCTGAATAGTTAATTGAATTATTTAAGCTTGAGGTTTATAGACTGGAATCCACTAAATTTTGCAGACAGTGATTTTGTCTCTGCCTGGAAAATCTGTTCTTTTTTTTATTCTGTTTCTGATCCAGATAATGGCTTCATAGAAAATGACTGTACTATTGTTCCTGCCTTGTGGAAATGTGCACTTTTATGATGAGAAACTAGTGTTGGAAAGTTCTCTATTTTCTGTGTAAGAATGAATCAAAAGTAAGTTCATTGAAAATCATAACTTGTCAGAAATCTGAATTTCTTAGATGAAATGAAGTTCAAGAAAATATGTATCTATAATTAATTGTATGACACTAGCACTTAGGACTTCCCATGTAGCTCAGTGGTAAAGAGTCTGTTTGCCAGTGCAGGAGATTTGGGTTCGATCCCTGGGTTGGAAGGTCCCCTGCAGGAGGAAATGGCAACTCATTCCAGTATTCTTACCTGAGAACCCCGATGGACAGAGGAGCCTAGTGGGCTACAGTCCATGGGGTCACAAAGAATTGGATGCTTCTGATCTACTGAGCACGAGCACAAGCCTGCAGGGGAGCACAGAGGCATGGAGGGCTCAGTTCTGTGGCTGCTGACCCTCTCAGACAGCTGCAGTCTCTGTGTCTCTGGCCTTCAGCCTGTGAGCAAGGCTGGAATGACCCTGGGAGAAGTGAACTCCAGCACTTCTGAGTTTGCTGACATTTCAGGGTTGGGACTATCATCAGCTGCTGACAACCTTAGTTGACTTGAGGTTCACTTTTTAGATGTGCAGAATACAATAAGACACATAGCTCCTTATCTGCCCCAATGTATCAACACTGGTGCTCTCCACTGCTGAGACCTAGGACCCCCTCCTTGAACACACGCACACTTGGTGGTCTCATTCAGTCTCATGGGTGTAAATGCCTTCCATAACTTGGAGATTCCAAATTTTAAGCTCCAGTTGTTCTCCCTTGAACTTCATATTTGTATATCCCATTTGTTATCCTACTCTGCTTTGATGACTAATAAGCATGTCAACTGACTATGTTCAAGATAGAACTTTTTATATCATCCCTCAAACCTGAGTGAAACATAGCTTTCCTCAATGTCCCAATGCCAACACCATCTTCTAGTTGCTCAGACCAAAATCTGAGAGTTATTTTCATTCTTCAGTTTCCTTCATTCCTGTATCTAAACTCTCAGCAAATTGTTCTGACTCTACTTTTAAAATGTATCCAGAATCCGGCTACATCTCACCACCACCTATGCTGGCAACCTGATCTATGCTACTAATATTGCCTGCCTACTTTATTTTTATAGCCTCCTCACTGGTCTATAAGCTTCCAGATTGTCTTGCTTTACTGTATTTTCAACTCTGTTATCAGAGTGACTCTGTTAAAATGCAAGGCAGAACATGGCACATTTCCACTCAGAACCTTCAAATGAACTTTTTATTATAGAGTTAAAGCCAAACCTTTCTATAGGTATAAGGCTTTGATCTAGCCTCCTTTCATTTATGAGCATATTCCCTAGAACCCTCCTTCTTATTTACCCTGCTTTAGCCTCTTTATTTGTTGTCCAGCCAGCTGTTCTTACACCATCACCTGAAATATTCTTGCCTGAGTAGCATGTGACTCCATAATCACTTTCAAATAGCTCTTTTCAATAGTCTTACCTGACCATCCTACTGAAAACACTTCCCACTTCTGCCATCCCTTTCTCCAAATTTTATTTTTCTTCATGGCACTCAACCTCTTTTACTACAGAATTTAGTATAAATTTTACCTAGCTTCTGACATACATTCACTAAGTTTATAAACCTTATGAAGGGTGTGATTTTTGTCTGTTTTACTCATTACTGTATCTCCAAAACTTAGAATCATGTCTACTCACATTATATGCATACAATAAATATACTTTTCATTTATTAACCAGGCAAAAGAAATCAGTCAAGCTGTAGTATAACACCACTGATTTAATCATGAAAAGTGAAAGTGAAAGTGTTAGTTTCTGTCAGTGTTCAGCTCTTTGTGACCCCACGGACTATAGCCCGCCAGGCTCCTCTATCCATTGAAATCTCCAGGCAAGAATACTGGAGTGCGTTGCCATTCCTTTCTCCAGGGGATCTTTCTGACCCAGGGATCAAACCCAGGACTCCTGCATAGCAGGCAGATTCTTTACCATCTGAGCCACCAGGGAAGCCCAGAGAATCGTATTTATTATATTATACTGTTGTTAATATTTAAATAATACTGTAGAAAGTCAGCCATTCATCAGAATCTGTTTTCCTTTTCACGGTATAGAATCTATACTATAATATTATTACTGAAATGCAGCTGCCCAACCAGGGATATAAGTCCCAGCTCCCTCTGTCTGGGTGTGGCCAAATGATGAGTTTTTATCAATGGAATTTATATGTATCACTTCTAGTCAGGGATTTTATGAGGCAGTATTCCTTCTCCTCACTCTGTTCCCTTGTTTCCTCCTTCCTCCACTGGACCATGGCAGAGAGTGAGAAATATACTTTTACAACAATGTCAGGGTATTTCGAATTTCAGTGTAGTTTTTTATATATTTGGGAATGGCTTTATGTAGTATAAAGAGGTTTTAGTTTGATGCTTAGGGGCGTTGATCTTCTTGAAGGGGTGATAGAAAAGAAATAAGCAAAGGAGAGAAATTTTAGGACCAATGATGAGATAAAAGGAGGTATGGAACACAACCCCCAAAGGTGGCTCCTCTTTCCCAGTTACGAGTCTTTACTCATCTCAAGTCTGTCTTGAAGAAACACACAAAAAAGAAGAGCGATAACACGTGTATGATTTGAAAAGAGATGTCCATGTGTTAGGTAACCATTGCTGAGAGATAAAAGCAAGAAAACCAATTAGATCTCTAAGCTTTAGAGAAAAAGGTCTTGCCCAAAGATTTAATATTTCTAACTTGAGCCTTAGTGCCTTCCTTTTCTTATTGATCTCTGATCGTTTCTGGCTCCCTTTCTTTAACAGTCACCCTAGCAACCCTACTTCCCAGCAGATCTAAGAGTTCTCTTTATGTTTTACACATAACTTAGTTGGGGAAAACAAGGCAGCTGGGATTCCTAACATGAAGAGATTTTCTTTTATAAGGGCTAGTTCCACTCTTTAGAACAAAAATATTGGACTCAGGATAGAGGTCAATAAAAATGGTAACCTACTTTTAAAATCGCTGTTCCTCTTTGGGTTTCCAAATGCCATGATACCACCTGGGTATTGTGAAGTGCATTGACAACAGTGTTTCTGCCATCATCATCAGATTTTGTCCACTGCCTATGCCATAATATTTGTGAAGGTTATTATAGATTTTGAAGTTTAGTAAATGAAGGAAGTGAAAAGCACAAGTTGGGGTTTGGGAAGTGGGAAAAAGAATTTGAACTGTCTTTTAAGTCATTTTTAGTTATTTTAAAGTAATATCCAGGAGACATCAAGTGGAAATTGATCAAGCAGTTAAAATACTCTGGGTAATATAATATTTTATAACAATAAGCAACAAAATGAAATGAAATCTTAGTCCATAGAGTTTAATTAATTTATGAAATAAAAACTCAATGTACAAGGCAAATGTCTGAAAATATGAAAGCCTGGACAAGACTAGAAAAAAAGAATAAGTATTGTGTAATTTCTCTACAATTCCAAGATCACCTATTATTTTTTTACTTCCCAGAATTTTTAACTCGTATGAGGATTATGCATCCCCAGCCATTTCAACTCAGTTAATAAGTTGCCCTTTTTGTTTCTCAGCTAGTTTGCTTAGGAATTGGGAAGACACAATTTGATGTCTAAATTAAATATGGAGACCTTCATGTCCTCCATTCATTCTTTGTTTCATTTCCCTAGTAAGCCCCAGTAAACTTTACAATAGGAAAAATTAGGATCTGCACATTTACTCCCTAATTAATTAAGTTATCTGTCTCAAATTTGATTTGTACAAAATATCCTGATTTTTTTTGGCTGGCGGGGGAATGTTTTTGGAACTATATAGTGAGGCATGAGACATATACACATGGAAAAAATTGGGAAAAATAAAATGGGGAAAAAATAAAAATAGAAAAGCAGAGAGGTTGAAAAGAAAGTTTTCATTGATAGTCTGATTTCAGATAAACCTGGACTCAAATCCAGCTTATGAGTTGATTAATTTTGATAAGTTACTTGCCACATGTAAGCCGTAATTTATTGTAATGAACTGGATCATAATATACTGTGATTATAAAACTACAATGAATGTTAAGCACTTGTTATAGAGCTTTGCAATCAATTTAAGTTATTGCTATTTTCACTGTTATTGTGGTGAAAAGTAAAAAGGAGAAAAATATTTCACACCATTCATATTTAGATGCAAGTTTACATTTTCAATTTTAAAAAGGCAAGGAGCAGAAGACTCTTTCTTCCACACTCTTCTTTCCCTATATTTTCAACATTCTGCACTCTTCCTCCTTTATTTTTTCCTTTCAAATTCCTCAAGCCTGTGATTATACAGCTCTCAGAGACATCACAGTTCATTCCTACTCTTTGAATTACATACATATTCACTAAATTGCCAAAATTATATTTCATCTTTTTCATACCTTCGTTTCTATTTTCAAATCCTTAACACATTTCCAGATTATTGCATCTCCTTCATAAAATCTTGATTTTACTCAGTTTAAAATCCACAGTTGGAATAGCCTTGGTTTCCCTGCAGATATGTCATTCTCTTATTCAAAATCATCCAGTGATTCATCAAGGGAAGTCAGAACTTCTCATGAGGAAACCAGGGCTCTCAAGACGTTATATTTAGTTTTCATTTTTGTCTTATTCTTTCAAGGTCATCTTGGTTAATTGGTTTATTTAGCTTGCTTCCATGAGTGTGGAATCTTAGACTGCTAATTTTTCTTTCCTCCCTTAACTGCTTCATTTTCTTCCACTACTTTACATCAGTCTTCTGTAATAATCATGCTCATTGCACCTCCTTGCCAGCCTAGACAGAATCTCTTTTTAATGCTGAACCTTCATAACATTCCTCTTGTAAAATCATGCTCAAATTCTTTTTTTTTTAAGAAAAAAATCAATCAAAGTTTGCCATCTGGTCAATCTTATATTGCACAAGCCTGACTAATACAGTGTAACAAATACAGAAGTGTTTACTAAATAATCCGTGTGCTCCCTGCTTTTATTGGCATCTCTTGTTGAGGTTGGATGATGAGCGCTGGCTGGGAGTGGAAATGATGTAGGTCTGGAAAATGGAGAGGCAGGCACTAGAATCCACCTGTGGAAGTAGCAGCATCACAAGATAGGCTGCATCCATGTCATCTTGAGTCCCTTAGTGGCCCCCTGTTCACCCAATATTTTGGCCACCTGATTTGAAGAACTAACTGATTGGAAAAGATCCTAATGCTAAGAAAGATTGAAGGCAGGAGGAGAAGGGAACGACAGAGGAGGAGATGATTGAATGGCATCACCAACTCGATGGACATGAGTTTGAGCAAACTCTGGGAGTTGGTGATGGACAGGGAGGCCTGGCGTGCTACAGTCCATGGGGTTACAAAGAATAGGACATGACTGAGCAACTAAACTGAACTGAATTGAACTGTGCACCCACTCCCAACTAGAGTTGCACATACAGTGTGAGTGACAAATGTATGCCTTTTGTGTAAAGTGGCTAAGATTTCTGAGTAAAACTGTTTCTACAGCATTTTCTAGCCTACCTTGATTAATGCATGCATGCATGCTAATATGCTTTAGTCATGTCCAACTCTTTGCAACCCCAGGGCCTGCAGCCTGCCAGGATCATCTGTCCATGGGATTTTCCAGGCAAGAATACTGGAGTGGGTTCCCATTCCCTTCTCCAGGAGATCTTCCTGACCCATGGATCGAACCTGCATTTCCTGCATTAGAAGCAGATTCTTTACTGTCTAAGCCACCAGGAAAGCCCAGTGGTAATTAACTAAGTAAGACTAAGCCAGCAATACAGGTAGCATTGATTAACTGGCTATAGTCTTTTATTTCTCAGATAGTAAAATTGTTTCCAGAAATGTTGACTTTTTTATTAACAGAATCAGAAGAAACATTAATAAAAGTAATGGTAGTTATACACAGAATTCCCAAGTGACACAGTGATAAGGAATCCACCTGCCAGTGTAGGAGATGCAAGAGATGGAGGTTCAACCCCTGGGTTGGGAAGATCCCCTATAGGAGGTCATGGCAACCCACTATAGTATTCTTGCCTGGAGAATCCCATGGACAGAGGAGCCTGGCAGGCTACAGTCCATGGGGTCGCAAAGAATCAGACATGACTTCACACACACACACAAGTATGCATGCAATTGTACACAACTCTCTGATATTACACTGCCATGAACAGTACATTATCGCCAATAGTAAAATGGCACGGCTGGTGGCTTTTGAACATTTTCTATTTAAATAGCACTTGCATTGGCTAATGTCTGTCTCAACTACTTGTTAATTTATTATATTTTATATTAGCTTCATTTTTTTCATAGCATCCTTTAAAGTTTTTCATATTTGACCTAAGTTCCAAATAAAAATGTGTGATTTGCAGATGCTACTGTACCATTTTCATCCTTCAGTGTGCTGCCTACTTTTCACTTTAGAAAAAAAATGAAATCAAGTCTTTTTTTTCTTTGATTCTTCAAGCTTAATTGGAATGGAGCACTCATGCTCAAATTAAGGGACTTTCACTTAACTATTCTGCCTCATTTAAGAAAAAAAAATCCTTGTTAGCTAAGCTAAGACGTAGTATTTGTGAATCCATAACTAGAAAAGCATCCATCACACAGCTGCAGAACACAATAGGTATTTTGGTAAAGTTATATCTATCTTAGGGATCTGCAGTATGAGAAAAAGAGATACAAAAATAAGATCTACTAAATCAAAACCAGCCTTTGGTTAACTACACCTTTCCTTTCTGTCTTACTTTTTACTAATAAGCCACTAATAAGCTACTAGGAATTTGGTCAATATGAAAAACCCCACCAAATATTCAAAGCTATAGTCACATTTAATAGTTCTGTCCTCTTTAATCCACAAAATATATTCTGGCTTTAATAGAACTATTTAATTACCATAGAAAGGGATATATCTGAAACTCAGAGTCATTATATGATTTTTGACAAGGTGCCTGACTGTATCTCAGGGCAATTTTGTATTGATTTTTATCTCAATAACACGTATTTTAGAAAATTCTTAAAGGAAAATGGTCTGGATATGCTTTTAAAAGCTAGACATTTATTGTAAACAAGAAGGAGAGAAAGAACCTTTCCTTGTAAACCTGGTCAAGCAGATTACTGGATTTTCATAGTGAAACTATGTTCTGAAGCTGAAATATTTCTGGTTATTTTGTTTATAATGGAAAGAGTTTGAGTTTGTAAACAGATGCACCAGCTTCTTGACTCTTGGTTAGTTACCCTATCTTGGCATCTCAGTGCCATCATTGACACTTTGTTCTCCATCGTGCCTTATATATAATCTGTTCTTTCCTTACATATTTTTCAAATTTATACACATCTTTGCACCATATCATTACAAGCTTGTCTCACCTGGATGCTGGCAGAATTTCACTGACTGATTAAAAAATATCCATTCAGATTTCCTCTGATCTGCTCTCCAAATTATAATTTAAAAAAGTATCATTGCATCACAACATATTTTTTAAACCCTCAATTAAACTCTCTATTACATAAGGGTAACTGTTGCCTCCTTTTTTATTTAGTCCTGGCACGTAGTAGGTAGGCAATAAGTATGCGTTGAATGAATTAATGAATCTTTAGAGATAAGTTTCAGCTTGCCTTCTGCAAACCCCTTAAGTCTATTGTATGGATTAAATGGATTAAAATACTCTTCATAAAGTGCTTAACACAGTGCCTGGAATACTCAGGGCCTCAATAAATTAAAACTACAATAATATAAAAACAAGAAGACCATATATAATTTCCTCCTCTCTAAAAATGCAGCAAAGAGTCAGAGTGTAGAGAAAATGATTGCTGTTTTCCTTTCTGTTGAATTTTCAGTGAACTAATAGATAACTCCCTTTCATTGTAGTTTCTGAGGTAATTTCTAAGGAAAGGGAAGTGGAAATAAAATTATTACCTTTATGAATAAAGCAGATATTGGAGAATGCAGTTTAATCCAAGGCAATAATAGACTTCCCAATATTCCACCTCAGAATGAGGCTGACATCCCCAATCAGATAACTGCAAACTCTCCAGCTTCCCCAGGGGTAGGGTCTCTACCACCGAGTTAACTGCATGGTATTAAGTACACCAGAGAACATGCAATCTGTAGACTGCAAATCACACACACACACACACAAAACACATGGGATGTGGCTGAACTACATATGCCCAGTTCTTATATCAGATTTACCTGTCAGATAAGTCACACTTCTTTCCCTGGAGCTGAGTAAGGGAGAAAGGTGGGAGAAAGGTGAAAATAACTCTAGTGGATGCTGTGACTCTAATGGAAACCCTTCCATGTAAAAAGAGACATTGGGAATGGAGACTAAGTATTAGATATCTTCCTTTAATGTATTATATTAGGTACAAAAGTCAGACACCTTCTTAAGGTTCCTCAACTGCCTCTGTTTTTTCTCTGTCTTTTTTAAGGCTTCACCTACACCAAATTGACTCTCAAACTTCAAGACGAGACAGATGCAGACGTTCAGGAGAATTAACTCCCAGTGGGTTAAATCTTAACTATTAGAAAGTGAAGAGTGGTCAGGAAACAGGCAGGTGCTTCTTTCCTTTCTTCCCGTTCTCCTGTTTGTAGACTCCTCTGAGATGCACTTTCTCCTGGTCAACTCTTTAGAGAAGCCTCATATAATGAAGAAACAACGCATGTCGAACCATAGTGATGCATCAAAGCACTTTATTGCTTTGATGTTTTCTTTGCCTCATTTCCCCATTTTATCTTCACTCCACACCCTTGGTCCATAGCTTCCAATCTAAGCATCATTTTAATCCTTGTCCAGGCTTTACTTTCTATAGGAGCTATTCTAAAACAAGCATGTGATTTGAAATAAAATTTATGATAGATTTCTTTTTATCCTCATTATATAAATTAGGAACTGCCAGACATTCTCCCATGATCTGTTCTCCCTTCCTCTAGGCTAATAAGACTTTAGCTGAGCACATTTCCCAGATTCCTCTTCAACTAGTAGTGGCCATGTGACAAGGTTTTATCCAATGGAATATGAGCAAAAAATGATATTTATAAGTATTGGTTCCTATACTTAAAAGGAAAAGAGTCTGTCCCTGCTTCCTTTTCTCCTTTCCCATTGGCTGAAATCGGAATATGAAGACTGGGTTGGATCAGTTCTCTTGGATCAGGAAAGGGAAGCCCTGTGTTTAGGATGGTAAAGCAAGGTAAAAGGAACATGGTCCCAATTCCATGCAGTGAGCCATCAATCAGACTTGAACTGTCAAAGCTCAAACTGCTGAGGGAAAAAAAGAAACTTTCAGTTTGCTTAAATTATAGTTATTTTAGTCACAGTGGAGCAGCCTAACCTGTAGCCAATCCTGGATGTATACACTATATTTCATTTTTTTAATTACTTACTAAAGCAGAGTAATTAGAGATAATTTTTTCCCATTTTTTTAAAAAAGAAAATTCTAATTCATGGAGATGAATAGGAACATTTAGAAGAAGGTCAAGCAAAATTCTTTTTTAGGAAACATTTCCAGAAATTGCTCAAAGTTCTTGCTCATGGAACATTTCCCAGCCAGTTTTATATGTATCATATAGAATATTGAGCATTCCAGCCAGGTCCTGTGAGATCTGGGACTGTGTAAACTTGTGATTGTAATTTTGTGTGGCTTCATAATTAACACCTGGGATAAGTCTGGAAGCTATGAAACTGAGTGATGTTTTTAGAGTAGCAAAAAACACTGTTATGGTATCTGTAGCGTGGATACAACTGAGAGGGTATAAATAATAAATCAGGGAAGAAGAAAATGAAGCAGGATTTTTAGGAAGTCATCAGAAAGGCATCTTCAACCTCCTTTATCAGTAGCCCTGTAAATGTCCTTGGGGTAAGTTGTCCTTGTCTTTCCACAAGATAGAAATTTGGGAAATCTCATAAGTTTTCTTGTACTAATAATGTCTGAGTAATAAAAGGCACTACTATCTAAGTATAATCTCAATTCAGCGATTATAAATTGTTTAGTCCAATACATTAGTCAGTACTTCACACCTAACCCCTTCTCCCCCACTCGGAACTGGCTAAGGTAGGCAGCAAGCCTTCTGGGAAGAGGCTATGGTTGGCCTCCTCATTGGTTTTCACTCTGCTCAGCCCTTCTCACTATCTGCTCTCTCCTCCAACTTGGTTTTAAAGTGGCAATCAGTAAAATACTTTAGTTTTGAGAGCTCCCATCCTAAGATGACTGCATAGCCTCTGAGCTTGTGGATGTTTGATACTACCTCTTTCTGTTATGGAAGCTTTTGCGGTTTCACTGGAGGCTGCTCTGGTTCCCTCCCCAGCTGTGACTCTTGAGAAGGCCACTGCCTCTCATTTGAATGGCTGTCCTCATATACATGACAGCTTCATAGTGTCCTGGAAAGTCACTCTCTGTACTAGAAGACCATTTAATACAGCTCCTGCGGGTAAGTCTCTGGAATTTACCCCAATACAGGTAATACCCCAACTCTCCTTCATCTTTATGTTACTCTCTGATCAAATACTTTAAAAGGAATACAATAAATTCAATAGAAATACAATTCAGATGGAATACAATAAATTCAACAGCTCTTTGTTGAATAAATGAATGAATGAGTAGAAAGCTTGTCCTAAAATACAATATTCCTGAATTCTGACCTTCTATGCTGCTAAGTCACTTCAGTCGTGTCCGACTCTGTGCGACCTCAGAGATGGCAGCCCACCAGGCTCTCCCATCCCTGGGATTCTCCAGGCAAGAACACTGGAGTGGGTTGCCATTTCCTTCTCCGATGCATGAAGGTGAAAAGAGAAAGTGAAGTCGTTCAGTCGTGTCTGACTCTCAGCGACCCCATGGACTGCAGCCTACCAGGCTCCTCCGTCCATGGGATTTTCAAGGCAAGAGTACTGGAGTCGGGTGCCATTGCCTTCTCCGTCTGACCTTCTATAATGATATATATTTTTTTTCATCCATAATTTATTAGCCTTCCTTCTGGTTCACTGATAAACCCAATCAACCATCAGTTAATCATTAAGTATATGCTCTATATGTGCTTTTTGCTATCAATTTTATAGCTATTTAAAAAAATACAGATAATGCCTATGCAGTGGTTTACTAGCATAATTTACAGTTTAACTTGACAACCAAGACTAACAGAAAAGATAGTTTAAAAATGATGCTATGTATAAAAAGTGTGGGTTTCCCAGGTGGTGCTAGTGGTAAAGAACCCACCTGCCAATGCAAGAGACATAGGAGATGTGGGTTCAGTGCCTGGGTTGGGAAGATTCCCTGGAGGAGGGCATGGCAACCCACTCCATTATTCTTAGCTGGAGAATCCCATGAACAGAGGAGCCTGACAGGCTACAGTCCATGTGGTCACAAAGAGTCTGACAGGACTGATGTGACTTAGCACACACACACATAAAAGGTGTATTAGAAAGTGATACTGTGTATAAAAGGTAATTTAGCCTCCTAATGCGAAGAATCGACATATTGGAAAAGAGACTGATCCTGACAAAGACTGAGGGCAGGAGGAGAAGGGGGCAAGAAAGGGTGAGACGGTTGGAGAGCATCACTGACTCAATGGATATGTTTGGCCAAGTCCAGGAGATAGTGAAGGGTAGGAAAACCTGACGAGCTGCAGTCCATGGAGTCGCAAGGAGCTGAACACTGCTTAGTGACTGAACAGCAGCAATAAAAGATGTGGAGCTCACTGTAAAAACGACGATCCCCGCCAGATTCAAATGAGGAGGCTACTGTTTTTCCCCAAGGACGCTAACTTTATCTTATATTGTTGCACAAACCAGTGCTCGAGAAACCAAGCACCGCACTCAGAGAGTTGGAGAGCTCAGGTTTATTATGCCAACAGGCCCAGAGGAGTTAACACTCCAAGCTCTGAGCCCCGAACAAAGGGATTACAGAGTTTTTATAGACAGACTGTAGTGGGCAACAGTAGCTGTTAATAGGCTGGTTTAAACTAAGGGGTTTTGTGTGCGTGGGAAAAGCAGTCAAGATGGGGAGAGGGATGCCTGGTTTGGACAGGCACAATTAAGCAAGTTGGCAGGGGCTGGGTAATTGCAAAGAGCAGGACAAGGGTGAGTGAGATAAACTCCAGTTCCTAGTATTGCAAGTCCCCGCTATCTGAGACTACATCGCCTAGACTTTGCAAGGGGCAAGCTGAGTTAAGAGGCAGAAGGAGAAGTAGATTATGTAAAATTTTAACTTTTCCTCTTCAGTATTACTTACCTTACTCCCTTTTATCCATACCATCAACTTCAAGTTTATTTGTTAATTATACCTATGTTCAAGTAGGGAGGAAGAATCAAAGAGTAAGAGAAAGAAGAAGTAGAAGGAGGAGGAGTAAGCAGAGGGGTTACATAGCCATTGCTAATTTAAATTTGCAGAATGTGCTCATTAACATAGAAGGGGGGAACAAAAATGAGGGGAGGAAGATGAGGATTATTTATTGCTTCTCAGAAACCATGTGCTGTGTGTGTGTATAAATTAAAATTTCCAAAATAAGAATAAAGTGCTGTGGGGTTTTTTTTTTTTTTTTTTTGCTGCCACCACCTATAAACATAGAGCAAGATTCATTTTTAAGAACTTTCAAATGAAAGTGGTTGAGCATGAAGTCAAGTGGGCTTTAGGAAGCATCACTATGAACAGTGCTAGTGGAGGTGATGGAATTCTAGTTGAGCTATTTCAAATCCTGAAAGATGATGCTGTGAAAGTGCTGCACTCAATATGCCAGCAAATTTGGAAAACTGAGCAGTGGCCACAGGACTGGAAAAGGTCAGTTTTCATTTCAATCCCAAAGAAAGGCAATGCCAAAGAATGCTCAAACTACCACACAATTGCACTCATCTCACACACTAGTAAAGTAATGCTCAAAATTCTCCAACCCAGGCTTCAGCAATACGTGAACTATGAACTTCCTCATGTTCAAGCAGGTTTTAGAGAAGGCAGAGGAACCAGAGATCAAATTGCCAACATCCGCTTGATCATCAAAAAACCAAGAGAGTTCCAGGAAAACACCTATTTCTGCTTTATTGACTATGCCAAAGCCTTTGACTGTGTAANCTCACACACTAGTAAAGTAATGCTCAAAATTCTCCAACCCAGGCTTCAGCAATACGTGAACTATGAACTTCCTCATGTTCAAGCAGGTTTTAGAGAAGGCAGAGGAACCAGAGATCAAATTGCCAACATCCGCTTGATCATCAAAAAACCAAGAGAGTTCCAGGAAAACACCTATTTCTGCTTTATTGACTATGCCAAAGCCTTTGACTGTGTAAATCACAACAAACTGTGGAAAATTCTGAGAGAGATGGGAATACCAGACCACCTGACCTGCCTCTTGAGACACCAGTATGCAGGTCAGGAAGCAACAGTTAGAACTGGACATGGAGCAACAGACTGATTCCAAATAGGGAAAGGAGTTCGTCGAGGCTGTATGTTGTCATCCGGCTTATTTAAATTATATGCAGAGTACATTATGAGAAACGCTGGGCTGCATGAAGCACAGGCCTGAATCATGACTGCCGGGAGAAATATCAATAACCTCAGATATGCAGAAAATGAAGAAGAACTAAAGCACCTCTTGATGAAAGTGAAATAGGAGAGTAAAAATTTTGACTTAAAACTCAACATTCAGAAAACTAAGATCATGGCATCTGGTCCCATCACTTCATGGGAAATAGATAGGGAAACAGTGGAAACAGTGAGAGACTTTATNTAGACAGCATATTGAAAAGCAGAGACATTACTTTGCCAACAAAGATCCATCTAGTCAAGGCTATGGTTTTTCCAGTAGTCATGTATGGATGTGAGAGTTGGACTAAAAAGAAAGCTGAGCACCAAAGAATTGATGCTTTTGAACTATGGTGTTGGAGAAGACTCTTGAGAGTCCCTTGGACTGCAAGGAGATCCAACTAGTCCCTTCTAAGGAGATCAGTCCTGAATATTCATTGGAAAGACTGAAGTTGAAGCTGAAACTCCAATACTTTGGCCACCTGATGCGAAGAGCTGACTTATTTGAAAAGATCCTGATGCTGGGAAAGATTGAAGGCAGGAGGAGAAGGGGACAATAGAGGATGAGATGGTTGGATGGCATCACCGACATGATGGACATGAGTAAACTCTGGGAGTTGGTGATGAACAGTGAGGTCTGGTATGCTGCAGTCCATGGGGTGGCAAAGAGTCAGACACGACTGAGCGACTGAACTGAACTGAACTAAACAGAGTAATTAAAGTCCCAAATGAATTCCCTGATCGTACTTAATAGAACATCCTGGAAAAAGTTTTGCTTGTGTAATTTTCCTTCTTTTCCCTTTGAAACAGTAATCATTATGCTAATTGAGGCTCCTGTAAGCACATGTGCTTTTTTTCTGACCAGGGCAGTCTCTCTCCCACTAACACAGTGGTTGCTTTCTTCCACCAGCTGGGGTCAGAGGAATGGTAATCTAGACAATGGTCACCTCCTCTCTTTACATTCACTAACCTCCACACATCCTCTTTCCTTCGCTTCTACCACAACTCGTAGAGGTTAAAGCTTAGGGCTTACCTGGAATTTGGGTCTTCAGAACACCTCCAAACATATTTTTAAAATTAGGAGGAAACATGATGGGTGAAACATCTCAAAATTTATTTTTATAAAAAGTATAATTTATATTTACCAATTTTGTTATTGTTCACTTAAGGTCATTATTATTGAATTATTACACTCAACCTGTAAGCATAATACAGCTGCATGCTCTGTATTAAAGAATTCAGAGTGAGACTAAAATAACATATATCAAAGTCGAAATAGGGATACATTTAGGAATTAGAAACGCGAGGAGTGGCCTATTGCTCTTTCTTCCTTGAAATAAATGCAGAAAGCTTTGACATGTGGCTCATTGCCCAGTTTTGCTAATATCCTCTAGGGAATTCCCTGGAGAACAATGTGTTTATTATATGCATCTACAAATGATATTAAGGTGATTTCCTAAGTTGTTTTTTATGCTAACCGAGTGAATTTTTTTTTACATAAATATCTTCATGGTTAGCCCCTCCCCACTTTCCATTTTTCACTTTAAATCAAAGATGGGCATGAGTTTTCTAAGTATCCATTGAATCGCCAGTCAATACCCCATTAAGGAACTTTCATTTCTCTTTAATATTTTCACTCCCTGTTTTCTAGAAGTGTTGAGTCACTTAGCAATTAAGGTTAAAAGGAATCTAGAACTTCTAAATATTTTCCTTCCTTAATAATTTTTTTCCAGAAATAAAAAATGCCATTTAAAGTAGGAAACTTTCCCAAATCAAACTATTAGGGAGGAAGAGATGGAGAATACAATCAGAAGAATATGATTAAGTTTAGAATTTAATTTTCTTTTGTGTTTTGGACTGAGTCTCATGAAGACTCAGTTTGGCCTGAAAAGTTGAAGGTTTGCAGGAAATATCCCTTCCAGTGGAATCCCGATTCTCCAATACTAGAGAAATGTTTGGAAGACAGGAATAAAGAAAGAGTTATTGAAATGGGAGTAAATGTGGCCAAGGAAGTAACCACTAGTAAGATTTCCCCTTCTTTTGGTCTTAGTGGCAAGCAACAAGCTAATACTTTATTGCAAGCTATTACTTCTTTGGTCACCCATCATGTCCAACTCTTTGTAACCCCATGGACTGCAGCACACCAGGCCTACCATCCCCATCTCCCAAAGTTTCCCCAAGTTATTACTGCTCTATGCCTTATTAAGAACCAAGAATATGTTGCTAACAGACTCTGGTGGTGTTTCAAAAGAGAAGAAAAAATATTTGCATAGTAAAGCGCATCTCCCATAGACCTTTCTCCTTATAATTTGCTGGGGAAGCATAGAAATGTAAAGAAGTAACCAGTTGCCCAAGTAGAGAACAGCATGAAAAAATTTTCACCTCTATATGCTAGTTTCTTCAACTGCCAGGGGAAAGTATCAGTGTTTTTTTCTTCATCACGCGCACACAGCCACCCACATACATGCACACACAGTTTTCCTGAGAATATGGTAGATAATTCTTGACAAATTCTAATCACCAACTAAAATCTGCCAGTTGGTTTCTTTAGTTGCAGCAGGAGAAACTGACTTTCACTAAAGTACACAAAAGGGGATATTCTTGAGAAATACTAGAAGCCTCTGGAATTTATAGAATGGCTGGAAACCAGGCTCGGGAGTAGATGAACACATGATGTTTTCAGTGACTATAAAACTGAGATTGTATTAGAAATGGTCTCATAGCAAAACTACAACCAAACCTGCGGCTGGGATGTTGGAATAAAAGGACTCCACCATCATTTCTATTCATGTGTCAGGTACTCAAATTTCACATTCTAAGCCAGAACTATTTGACTGACCCAGCTGAGGTCAAGTGATTGCCTCTAGGTTAAGATATGACTGGACAGGACACCTGATTTCATCTGCACTGGAATCTGTACAAGGAGGTTATTCTCCAGCAAGGAAATGAAAGTGCTGATAGGAAGGAGAAAGCAAAGCCAAGAAAGCAAAAATCAGCGCTAGTCAACACACTGCAACAAGGAGGGAAAAGGAGCAGGGGATCAGGGACCAAACCACCATGGGTGATGCCACGTCGCCTCAGCGGCCACTCCTGCTGCTGGGGTGAGTCGCTCTCTCTGTGTAGCCTGGAGGGACACCTTTTATTTGGGACTCTGAGGAACTACTCAGCTTTTCGTTCCATTGCTCTGAGCCCTTCCAGCGAGCAGTCTGTGTGTTCTTGTGGAGCCTTCCTTGGCTGTCCCCTTACAGAAGAGGGTCTTAGGATGCAGCTAAGGTGGCAGATAAGGTGCACAAGGCTTCCCTTCTTCTAAACCCTTTCTTGAGCAGATGAAGGCAGTTGGGCTCCCTACTGCTGAAATATTCTGAAACCCTAGTTTCAGAATACTGCCAAACTGTAGTTAATGGCAAAATGCTATCAAAGTTTCATTAAGGTGTGCTTAGGAGAAACAGTGATGTGCTCTTCATGCAAAAGTATAGTCATTTGAAGACAAACAAGGAATATGACTGGCAAGACTTTAAAACAAAAATGGAGACGCTCTCAGCGGTATTTGTTGTTTAATTTATGTTGCAGACATTTTGAGCTGCCTATTTGCGCCATTTTAAAATGTGATGTCTTCAATGTTTCCTGAATTGTGTGCGGTACAGAACATGGGCACCCATGTGGCAAAATTTGTCAAAATCTCAACGTATACTTCTGGAGAATAATAGAGTTTCTATATTGGAAGTTTGAACTTTATCTACTCCATAGCCCACTTTGTGAAATTTACTTTCTGATGAGAAGGATTATAGATTAATATTTGCAATCCTTGTCACACTTGAGACTCTGGAACTATATGTCTCTCACTATTTGTGGTGTTTGCTGTGGCAGTTTTCTCTTCAGCCTCATCTTCTATTTAATTCACATCGTACTTCTTCCAGGCTGGCCAAAAATTGGCTTTGTATTTGAGCTTCTGTCTTCCTGCTCCTCTGCTTTCCCATCCCCAGAATCTATCTGAAGTTGACTTCTTAAGTGTAATTCTTCACTGATGACTTAGAAGCAGCTTATCCTGGAAACGGTGCCAGAGATACTTTCTTACTTAGGCCCTACACTGAAGCTCCTAGAGGCTAGAAATATCATAAAATGCTAACAGTCTGACAGAGGGAAAGGAGTTAATTATTGGCCAGGGCTGGACCTAGCCTCATCTCATTAAAATGCCTGGTGATGCATTCAGGGCATCAGGGAGGAAATAAAAGGAAAACATCAGAAGGCTTAAGATGAAAGGAGAGCAATACAGTAATAAAAGAGGGCTTCTAATTTCTCAACTGTTATAATTTTTCCTTTATAGAACCCACCTCTCTCTGGTTTTCAACCTGCTTTATTGAAGAGCTATTAGTGTGCTGAGCAACAAGTTACTCATTGACAATAGCAATCAGATTGGAATCAAGAAACCTGATACCAAATTGGGTCTTAGTAACATTAGTATCTTATTTTTCAAGTGTTGGACAAATAAGTGATGTAACGTCAAAGTGGATAAAGGTACAAACTATTTGGAACACACACATAAACATACATATACATACATTCACACAATTATAAAATAAGCAAAGCAGAGACAACCTCTAGGTATTGTTTTTTAACAATTTGATCTTTCTAAGTTTTACTCATTCTATGAATATACAATCTGTTGGCAAGGAGAGAGGATAGAAAGCATATTATAATAAGGGAAGAACATGTAGAAACCCATAAAGATGAAAATCAGGGTAAAATTTAGGGAATAGAAAATTGTTCAGGTAAATTATAATATAGGAAACTTGCAGGGAATTATGGGAGAAAGTGAAAGATGATGCGTAGGACAAAAGTGGAATCTATTAAAGAAAAGAACCAAGGAATATCAAAGAGAAATTTTTATTAACCTATTTCATGGTGCTATTGTGAAGATTTATGTATGTGTGTATGTATAATTATACATATAATTAAAGTATCACTATACGTATTTACATGAAATACTTTAAAAATGAGATATGCTCTATAAATATTAGGTAGCATTAGGATTTTTAAGTAGGTAGTCAGTCATGATCCATCAAAAGTTCCTTTAAAATAGGAAATGTTATAATGATAGAGTGTACAATAAAGTATTTTAATAAAAGGAGATGGATGCAGTAGTAGTAGTAGATTACTACATGGTTAGTCTCAGTTGGAGCAAACTATGTAGTCCATGGGTCAAATCTGCCCTTTGCTTATTTTTGTAAATTAAATTTTATGGAAATATGACCACACCCATTTGTTTAGGGATTGTCCAGGTCTTCCACTTTCATCCTACAATGGAAGAAACGTAGTTGCAACAGAGACCATATGGCCTGCAATGTCTAAAATATTTACTATATTGCCTGTTATAGAAAAATTTGCTGATTCCTGCCATAGATGATCAGAATAATGAAAGTAACTAACATTTATGAAACACAACATGCCAGGCACTGGTCTAACATGTAACATCATTTAAGTCCTTGAACAACCCTAACAGAAAGGCTAGGTAATGTTCCAAGGGTAGATAGTGGCAGAATTTCTGATTGCCAAATTTAGGAAACTAAAATATAGGACATCTAGTATAATTTGAATTTCATACAAATAATGAAAAATTTCTTAGTATAAGTATGTCCATGCCAAATTTTAGACATACAGTGAAAATTATTTATTGATTCTCTAAAATACAAATATTTTTGTATGTCCCGTGTTTTATCTGGCAACCCTAACCCAATCCAACTGGCCCCAGAGTCTGTCCTTAACAAATGCCATTCTGACTTTCTCTTACAAGGGAGATGGGCTTATTTTTAACAGAAATGGGGAGTCTTACAGACAGAAGGTGTTTTGTAGCCAGGGAGTGATAAAGTTAGCTTGTAATTTGAGAGGAAAAATTGGCTTTCTTTTCCAGAAACATCTTAAAGATGTCAGATTTCAGAAAAGAGAAGATTAAATCAGCTCTAGATTAGTTCCTTTATGATCTTGTTAAAATATAGGGTCTAGTGCTCAGAGAGTAATTAGGACTTAACACATAGATTGAGTCATCCAAAAGCAAGTTGTAGTAGAAACTAGAAACAAATACCATTTCTGAGGAGTTCAGAGGTGTGTGTTGGCTTAAATCAAACATGAAAGATCCTTCTAGATCTTCTCCTAACAGTGCTAAGCTTCTAGTACTTAGCAGAGCTTTTTCAAAACCCACTTTATTTCCATAATGAAAGCTCAGATAGAATTGCACCATAATTTCTCATCAGTGCTTAAGAAAAACCTAATAGAAAAGATGCTTTCTCACAGACACAGGGTCTTAAAATTTGTAAGAGTGACTATGCAGAAAAAAAAAATCACATTTCTGACTAGGAAATTAAGCCCTGCATATCCTTTCTGTTCTTAGCGATAGGGCCACAGATGTGGGAAGCAAGATATTGAAAAGTGCAGTCCATCAGGAGCAATAACATTCAGCACGGGCAACAACTCACAGTTGACTTAAGGGTGTGGTGTGTTGCTGTTGGATCTGTGAGCCTGCGCTAATGGATTGTTTTGCACAAAGCAGCTTGAGCAAGGCAAATGTTAGGTATCATTATTGCAGTTGTTATAGGCAATAGTCCATGAGCCCAATTATACACAGGCAGTGCCCCAGACAACATTTTCCTAATTTCTATCCCTCAGACTTGGAATTCACTTTTATCCCAGTTGCCTATTTTTTTCAATGAAAGGATGCTATTTCTATGGAAAATACTAAAATGCTGGCTGCTTCATGACATAATTGCTTACATTATGAATGAGTTGTTGAGTTTGGGGAGAGAACAAATATAAAACAAAGAATATAGCATCTATTTGATTTACAGATTCATGCCTTGTAACCCAGCTCTATAACCTGTGCTCTGTATTCTAGGTAATAATCAGTAATTTCTGACAATTCATTTATTGAGTATCTGTGGTGTGCCAGGCATATGCTAGGTAATGGAGATACAGAGATGAATAAGATTCATTTCTAATCACCAGGAATTCAGTTTAAAACCAGAGACAGACACTTCCACAAATGTCACTGGGTGTGATCCATCATGTAATGGAGCCACAGTGGAAGCCCAAAGGACAGAACGACCAATGCTTTTCAAGGAGATTAAGACATATTTCATAAAGAAGATTCTGATCAAATTGAGTCTTAATATTTACAAAGGAATTTATCAGATAAAAAAGGAAGGGAGGATGAGGACAGAAATTCATTGTAGCATTAGGGAAACACACTGAAGGAAGAAAGAAAAATGAGTACAAGCAAGTTGAAGAGAGTAGATTAGAGCATAGATCAACAAACTATGGCTAGCAGGCCAAATCCAGTCCACTGTCTGTTCTTGTAAATAAAGTTTTGTTGGCACACAGGCAAGCTCATTCATTTAGGAATTGTCTATGATGGCTTTTACACTGTAGTGCACAGTTGCATATTGGCAACAAAGAGCATATGGCTGACAAATGCTAAAATATTTACTGTCTGACCTTTTATAGAAAAACAAGTTTCTGACCTTTGGATTATAGCATCAGTCCAAATACAAAGAAAAAAAATAATTGGAGGATAAAATGGAAGTTGTGGTATGTTCAGTAAGTTATGAAATGCACTTGTGTTTCCTGTGTGCTAGCAAAATGTTAGCATGAAGAAGAATAAATAACTTAATCCCTAAACTCAATAACAGCACCATGGTAGGAGAGAAAGACTTTAAATAAATCACTGTATTAATGCCTAAAATCAGCAAAAATACAAAGAATAGGGATATCACAAAAGAGGAAGTGATTATCTCTTTCTAGAACCTCTGCTTTAGAAAACAAGCCAGAGCAGTAAATGGGGTTTGAAGGATGAGTAGGAGTTCTTAACACAGAGAAACAGCATTCGCTCGATTTATAGACCTAACCCTGAGTGAAACTTTATGATTTTTTACAATAGCGCTTATCTCATTCTCTTAAAATATATTTTTGTGTTATTTTGAATACACTGAAACATGACGTACAGAATAGGCTTATGTTTTTTTGGGTATGTCCTTTCCACAACATACGTTATTTTGGCTCAGAGTTGTATACTACAATCACAGAAGAGTCAACAGTTTGACTCTAGAGATTTGAGTATTGCAAACCACCCATGAAGGAGGCCTTTTATTCCCTTTGCTCCCTATCATAAACAGATTGATAATAATCTGACACAGCTGAAACAGCTGGTGGGGTATATTAATTCTTTAACTCTTTTATGTAATGGCAAAAATTAGTTGTGCTGGTTTCAAACAGAAATATGTCACAGAACTCTCTTGACTTGACTTCTGGAATTTATTTAGCAAAAAGATTCTCCAAATGAAGACAATAAGGGACAAACTGCGGGGGTGGTTGGCCAAGGCTGCGTGAAACCTCAGAGGTGCAGCAGACTAAAATAGTCTATAGGATTCTCATGTGTGAACTGATTTCCTTAAACACTAGTCCAGATCTGAATCTATGATATGAATCTCCATAATAAAGACATATATATCTTTACTACATACTACATTTAAACTTTGCTTTCAATTATGATAACAAACTAATGCACCCTCATAGAGACATATCCAAAATTAGACATCCCAGAGAATGAAGTGTGGGTTTGCCACCCTACTGTAGCCTCCTAGGAGCCTCTGTCCATGGAATTCTCCAGGCAAGAATACCGGAGTGGGTGCCATGCCCTTCCCTAGGGGATTTTCCCAACCCAGGGCTTGAACCCAGGTCTCCTGGATTCCTGCAGGCAGGTTCTTTACCATTTGAGCCACCTGGGAAGAGTAAATACACACATACTGCATAAAAAAAGATTTGCAATAAGATACACGTACTTGAGTGACATCTAGCCTTATTTGTATTGCATAATTGGATATTAAAATATGTGACTTGAAAAACATTTTGAATGCCTATTATGAAGCTTATATATGTATATATTTTAAAAATGATGCTGTAAAGTTCAATTCATACATACACTGTTTTTTCAGTGAAATAAATATCCAGATCATCTGGGCTGAGAATTTACTGTACAGTCGTTAAATAGTAACCTGGGTTAGTGGCTTACTACTAACTCCTTTCACAAATATTGTACCTCATTGGTATTTTTGCTTTCTCAGTAATACTATAAAAATCACTTGCGTGGTTCAAACATAAGATGTGATCTTGTGTGTAGATTTTTCTTCTATCCACATTATGATCCGTGAAATCATAGGATTCAGCTCTTATGTTTCCATGCTTAGAAATGAATGGAGCATGCCCTTTTAATCACAGCAGGAGAGAACATATAGGAGAAGTCTAAGCTGTGACACTTGATCCACACTCTTGGGAAATGATAGTTTATACTGATCCTGATCTCTAGCTTCCCCCTTGAGACAGGATTCATTAGACTGCTTTCATCTCAGCTGGATAAAATCTCACCAGGTTTACCCTGGTGCAGACCATCTAGACTGTCATCATTGCTGAGTCCACCTTGGGAACATTTGTGGTCAATTGATTCAGTGAGTGCTCTTAATAATTCATTCCTTCAACAATATTTGTGACTGCTTACTCTCTAACAGACCCTGTCCTAGTGACTGGAAAAACAGTGGGGATACTGAGGGACTGGGGATAAGGTCAATGCCTTCATGAAGTAAAGTTCTACTTAAGTCTAAAGTATAATCTTTGTTCCTCTATTTACTTATTATGGAATTGTGAAAGGACAATATAGGAAATGAAGAAATGAGAAAGGGGAGTATCAATCAAGAGAGTTTATTTGGAAAGTGAAAAATGAAAAAGCAGGTTTTCTAATATTCATTCAGAATAGCAACCAATCCAGAAATCGTGAACTAAAAACAAGGTTTCAGTTCAGTTCAGTNATTGTAGCAACGTTGTATCTGCCAAACTCATAAACCTGATATATTTCTTCATAATTTATATGTTTTAAATTATTTTTATCAATGAACATTTAAAGCTCTAACATTTTCTGTATATAAATTTATGGTTGTGTTGTTGCTTAATAAAGGGTCCCAACATGTATATTTTGAAAAGCATTCTCGGTGTTTCTGATGTGCATTTATTTCCCTTTTTCTCCACAATCTAAGAACCACAGCAATAGAGGCCTTTCTCCAGGTTTGATAGTGTTCAACACCAGCATTCAATAAGATAGAAATTTTCCTTATTATTTTATTAGTTAAGTTTCAATTTTCTATTGTTTCCACAAAGTTATCACATAACAAGAAAATATCAGATTTCTTGCTGAACCCTCTATGTATAGTATCTAGAGCATCATTTTAATATACCATTTGAATAGTTTTACAATTTTTTTAAAGACAATTTAGATTCTTTCAAAGTGAGTTCATTTTCTATTATATAAATCAATCTCTTCTTTCTAGATAGTCAGAAATTATATATTTAAAAATACACTGGAGACCTTTTTGTAAAGCTTTACATGTATTATGAAACTACTGAAGACATTATTCAGTTATAGATGAGATGGTTGGATGCCATCACTGATTTAATGGACTTGAGTTTGAGCAGGCTCCGGGAGTTGGTGATGGACAGGGAAGCTTGGTGTGCTGCAGTCCATGGGATCACAGAGTTGGACATGACTGAGTGACTGAACTGAGCTAAACATCCAATCTAACTGCATTTCTTGTTGCCCATGTTTTCCATTTTAAGCATATAGGGATTCTGCATCAGGAAACTATCTAATGAAATGTTGTTGTTGCTCAGTTGTTCAGTTGTGTCTGTCTCTTTGCAACCCCATGAACGTCAGCATGCCAGACTTCCTTGTCCTTCATTATCACTCAAACTCATGTCCATTGAGTCACTGATGTCCACTGAGTCCTCTCATCTTCTGTCACACCCTTGGCCTCCTGCTCTCCATTTTTCCCAGCATCGAGGTCTTTGCTAATGAGCTGGCCCTTCACATCAGCTTCAGCATCAGTCCTTCTAATGAATATTCAAGATTAATTTCCTTTAGGATTGACTGGTTTGATCTTGCAGTCCAAGGGACTCTCGAGTCTTCTTTAACACCACAATTCAAAGCACCAATTCTTCAGTGCTTAGCCTTTTTTATTGTCCAACTCTCAGAGCCATACATGACTACTGGAAGAATCATAGATTTGACTAGATGGACCTTTGTCGGCAAAGTGATGTTTCTACTTTTTAATATGCTGTCTAGGTTTGTCATAGATTTTCTTCCAAGGAGCAAGCATCTTTTAATTTCATGGTTGCAGTCATCATCTGTAGCAATTTTGGAGCCCAAAAAATAAAGTCTGACACTGTTTCCACTGTTTCCCCATCTATTTCCCATGAAGTGATGGGACCAGATGCCATGATCTTCGTTTTCTGAATGTTGAGCTTCAAGCCAACTTTTTCACTCTCCACTTTCACTTTCATCAAGAGGCTTTTTAGTTCCTCTTCACTATCTGCCATAAGGGTGGTGTCATCTGTATATCTGAGGTTATTGAGATTTCTCCCAGCAATCTAGATTCCACCTTGTGCTTCTTCCAGCCCAGCATTTCTCATGATGTACTCTGCATATGAGTTAAATAAGCAGGGTGACAATATACAGCCTTGACGTACTCCTTTTCCTATTTGGAACCAGTCTGTTGTCCCATGTCCAGTTCTAACTGTTGCTTCTGGACCTGTATATAGGTTTCTCAAGAGGCAGGTCAGGTGGTCTGGTATTCTCATCTCGGGTTTACTAAAGCAAATTTGGCTTAAATGTCATACAGTATTATTGAATAAATAAAATCTGAGTCTTTTTCAAAATGAAACAAGCTCTAAGGAATAAGTACAAGATTCCTTATCAAACAGTATACAAAGAAAGTGTAAACCTTTCTAAGAAGCTGTGTTTTATTAAGAACACATGTAAGTGAAAAATAAGTGTAGTAATTTAGAGATAGTGTTTTATAGTTTATATTATAAAATGTCTTATTTTTGTGAATAAAATGTATGGTACATCATATATTTTTACCTCATAGATTTAAGGTCATAAGAAATCAAGCATGGCAAAGGGTAGGCCTAACGAACGTCATGAGAGCAAAATCATACAATGACTTAGAATGGAAGGACTTGAGTTTTGTTTCATTCCTGTAGACTGCTAGATCATATTTGTCCTTCCATTTTATAATCAAAATAAATTTCCCCAGAGCACCCCAAAAATAATTCCCCTGCAGGGTTTTTTGTTGAACTCGCTAGGCATGTTAGACAATGGCTGTCTCTACTCAGCTAGCCAGACAGTGCTCCACGTCCTCAGTATAGCTTCACGGGCACTTTCGTTTCTCCCCGAACTCTTGGCCCCCGTGTCAAATGTTCCGTGTGTGGTGGGTACTTTGGCGGTTCTTGGATCTCTTCATCATCTTCCTTTACATGAGATAAACACTTTGTTTAACTGACTTTGGAGAAATTCCATATTTGCACTTTGAATTTATAGTTTGATTTCACGGTCATTAGCCAAACAAACACGTCCAAACAATGCTAAATTCTGAAGGAGGATCTTTTCCATAGGTGTAATGAGAGATGAAGAATGCGGTTGTAATAGTTTAAAGAAACTGGAGTTGTGTCTAACCTCAAGTTTTCTCAATTCTGTAATCACTCCTATTATCTCTGGGGTCCTCTGGCCTGGAAATAACAGTAGAGAAGGAGAAGCCTGGAGAGAATTTGCTTGCTCAGTCCTAAACCAGATTGGGGGCATTTAGGGAGTCGAGAGCAGGCTTTGTCACACAGTATACCTCATCAGAATCACCTTAGGAAATTTCTTTTCAGAACTCTAATATTTGTCATTGGTATAGCTCCAGCGATTTTGCTATATTGACATTAGGAGCTTTAGGTGGATTTGTGAAAATATTTTTGTAATGTCCATGTATTACGATTTGAAAAAAATTCATTGGAATGCAATCATTTTAAGACCACTGTGCTTGCAAACAGCACCCCTAGTTCAATGGAGTAATTTTTCTGTTTATTCCCTTAAAGGTTCACAGAAATAGAAAAACCATGTGAGATTTCTTGGTGCAATTTCTTCAAATATTGAAGTCTCAAATTTAGGAGACAATATAAAAGGAAGAAAAGGAGGAATATATTGTGCTGATTAGGTAACAAATTGAAAAACCATGGGGCATTTCTGCTTTGGAGAATGAAGCTGTGGCGGTGGGAAATAAAGCCCCATGTAAATCACTCATGAAATTAATAATTTTAAAGGTTCTCAGAGCAAAACTGCTCAATCCTATAGTTTGTCATCAGTAAATTAAATGCAAAATCACTAATTTAATTTGTACAAATTACCAGTTGACTTCTAATGTATGGAATAATAAGAACTAATGCTCCTTTGTGAGCTGAAAATGAGATTTTTTTTTTGGTAAGAGCAAAAAGACAAGAAATAAAGTTGATTCAGAGACCAAAAAACCTTTTAGTTATAGTAATTTGTTGACTTCTGACAAAAAAAAATTCTTTATAGGTTTTATTTGCAATTTTCTTATTCAAATCAAACTCAGATGAAATGTATGGAAGCAATTGACTCTCAAAACAGGTCTGGTTATGACCCAAGAGAAGACAATTCCAAACCAGGGCAATCTGGGCACACTGGAGTTTACCCAAGAGGATCGTCTACACTCTAGTTTCTCATCCTTAAGCTTGATTGAAAGGAATAAGAGGTTGGGGTTTTTCCCTGAATGTTTTTTCACTGAGCATGAAATTCTGAGCTGTATTAAATTGATTTAACAAAAAAGACTTTTGTGGCAATATCTGGAAGAGAAGAATAAATTTAAATTCCAGAGCCTTAGCAAAAGTCAGAATTATAGAATGTTAGAACTACAAAGATCTTAAATCATTTTTGTCCAACTCTTACTTTTCTAGATAATGAAATAGACTCTGAGAAATGAAACTTATAAGAGGCTATGTAGGCTTGGTTAGGAGCAGACCTGAACTAAAGGTCATGATTTGAAAACCAGGGCTCCTCACTTTAATTGCAAAATTAAGAGATCTGCATTGGAGAAAGACCGTTTTTTGCATACACTTAATTTTCCTTACACACACACATACAACACACACACACACACCCCTATGTCTGGGGTTGCTTGTGTAATATTTATAATCCTGATTTCATACCTCGGGTGATTGGGATGAAGCATACTGTGTAACAAAGGCAGCTTTCTCTTTAGAATCATATTTTCCCTGAATGCATCCCTTGAGACACTATGTTTAGGATCTTCCTTAGGTGGGGGTGAGGAGGAGGGCTTACCTTCAGAGAAATGAGCTATGAAGTGGCTTCCCTCTGCTTGTTCAAACACCTGAAGGATGTGCTTGAGCAGCTCTGGAAAGTAACTTTATCTAACTGGCAACAAGAGGACCAAAAAAAGGATGAATAACAACTTTATAAACTGTTTCCATAATGAGCTGTTATGAAAAGTGATAGTAAATTCAGTTAACATAGATTGATCTGAAAGTCATTTGGGTTCTTAGGTGGTGGGCAGCTCTGGCAAGCAGCTCTGCCTTTAACTTCCCTGGTGTATGGCTCTTTTTTTTTGGTCTTTTAAAAATTAATTTTTGGCTTTTGGAAATATACAATGATTCCCTTTCCTACTGGGCTTAAAAAGCTTATCTCAACACTTCTGATCTAATTAACAAAATATGAGTCAGGAGGAACCATAGTGAACAGAATTAACCCCCCTCCCGCTTTATAGGTGGGGAAACTTGAGTCTCAGAGACCCAAAGCAAGGTTCTCTTGATAAAACAAGCAGGGAATAGAACCCAGGTTTCCTGTTGCTTACATTTCCTTGTGCTTTAAACCAATCATTGGACTGCAGGAATGGTATGTTGAGTGGTAAGCTGGCTCTGAAGTCTGGGGATCTGTGATGAAATCCCAGACTGACTCATATATATTAGCCTAGTGAAGTGACTTATTTTCTCTTATCGTATGGGTATTGTGAGTACTAATAGGTTTAGCTCAGTGTGTAGCTGAACAATAGTAAAAAGTGAAAGTGAAATCACTCGGTGGAGTCTGACTCTTTGCAACCCCATGGACTGTAGCCCACCAGGCTCCTCTGTCCATGGGATCATCCCAGCTAGAAAAGTAGAATGGGTTGCCATTTCCTTCTCCAGGGGATCTTCTCGACCCAGGGATTGAACCCAGGTTTCCTGCATTGCAGGTGAATTCTTTACTGTCTAAGCCACCAGGGAAGCCTCAATTGTAAGAGCTGCTGCTGCTGCTGCTGCTGCTGCTAAGTTGCTTCAGTCGTGTCCGACTCTGTGTGATCCCACAGAGGGCAGCCCACCAGGCTCCCCCATCCCTGGGATTCTCCAGGCAAAAACACTGGAGTGGGTTGCCATTTTCTTCTCCAACGCATGAAAGTGAAAGTGAAGTCGCTCTGTCGTGTCTGACTCTTAGCGACCCTGTGGACTGCAGCCTACCAGGCTCCTCTGTCCATGGGATTCTCCAGGCAAGAGTACTGGAGGGGGGTGCTATTGCCTTCTCCAGTAAGAGCAGAGTAAATGCTAATTATTGGACAGAGGAAGTCCTGGAACAGCAGCAGAAAATGCTAGAAAGAAAACCTCTAGTCAAAAATCATCTACCTTGAAAAGAATCCTTCCTAGATTTCCATCATATTTCTAGTATGATAAAAAAAAAACAGCAATGTATTAGGTAACCTGATCTCTCTAACACTAAGGTGCATTATATGAAGCAGAAATGTATATTGTTGTCACCAAAATCATTTGTTCACTCAGCAAACATTCTTTCAAAAGACTCCACATGCCATTCTGCACTAGATACCAGAGAATCAAAAGCATATAATTAAGCTATGGTATCTCTGATCTGATAATTATTCACAAACTTGCAGGAAAATAAGTCCCAAAGGAAAAATAATCATCATAAAGTGTGTGGAAACTGATAAGATGTAATGAGAACAGCCAGTAAGGGTGCTGAGTCCATATTGCAGGAAGGGGACTGGATGAGGTTTTATGTTTCTCAGGAAAAATGACCCAAGTGTTATAGCATGAGTAGGCATAAACAAGAAGAATCTGGGGAGGGGGACATTCCAAACAGTGAAATGTGCATGAGCAGAGGGAGAATGGTGTAACATAACACAACACTTTGGGAGGGAAGTACAGGTAGTTCAGAATGTCTAAGATTCATAGTTTAAAAGAAGGAATGGAGAAGGGAAGTCAAATGCAGATCATGAAAGGCCTTGTATGTTATGCTAGAAACTGTCAGTATTATCCTGAAGGCCTTGATAAGTCACTGAAGGATTGCTTTGTATACAGAAGGAACTGGATCAAATATTTATTTAAGAAAGGTAATTTTGGGTGTTGGGTGAAGCATTGATTGGAAAGAGTGGTGACTGGAAGAATGGAGAAGATTTCAGAGAAAATAAAAAGCAAATGAAGGAAGGAATGGTGAGATGGAAGAATTAAAAAGCAAAGATGTCATTTTGCTGACAAAAGTCTGTATAGTCAAAGCTATGGTTTTCCTAGTAGTTATGTACCGATGTGAGAATTGGACTATAAAGAAGGCTGAGCACTGAAGAACTGATACTTTCAAATTGCGGTGCTGGAGAAGACTCTTAAGAGTCCTTCCTTTATCTGCACGGAGATAAAACCAGTCAATCCTAAAGGAAATCAACCCTGAATACTCTTTGAAAGGACTGATGCTGAAGGAATGGTGAGAGTTGAAGTCAGGGGACCTCAAGATGTTAGGAATGGGTTGGTGTTGAGACAGAGACAGGAGTCAAAGATGACTATTAGTTTTCTGATTTGGGATTCTTAAGTTAGGGAAAGAACCACTCACACACACAAAAATGAAATCCTATAGAAGGAGCAGATATTAGGAGTTAGAGGGGTAGAAAAGATGTTGAATTTAATATAGCGTACTCTGAAGCTCTGGGATATCTGCATTAAAATGTCTTCCAGATACTTTGGGACCCATAAGAGGGACCAAATGGGAAGCATAAATTGGGAGTTGTCAGGATTTTACTAGAGGGTCAGTCTCAGTCTGTACATCTTGTAGACTGGTGAGGCTGTGGTTCAGGACCCTTGATGACCCTCCCATGAAAATCTTCTATCAACGTCATAGGAATTATCAAACCCCACAGTACTGGTAATGAAGCTTGTTTCATTGTGGCAGTGACAGCATTTTGCCTGATCAAATAGCTGGGTCCATTAGAATGGATGCTGTTCATCACTCATGCCGTTTACAGGCAGGACTAATAGTGCCTCACACCTCATGCTGTGGGTTTCTGCTCTCCTACTAAGGGTTTTTGCATTGACTCTGAGAACCAAGATGCTGTTTCACAGGTGAGGCCCATGCATAGCCACAGGTTCATCCACCCTGGCCCCTGGGTTGTGGTTTTCAAATAAACAGAGAAAGAGTATCCTGGCTCATACCTCGTCCCTGTGCTGCCTAAGGAAGAGGCTGCCACTGAATCTTGGGATCAGGTTTTCCTGGTTTGATAAGCAGAATAATGTCATCTCCCCCAAAATGTCCTTTGGGTCTGTGTATATGTCACCTTACATGGCAAAGGAGAATTAAGACGGCCAATTATCTGAATTCTCTGGGTGAGACCATGGTAATCACAAGAAGCTGTGAAAGTAAAAGAAGGAAGCACAAGAGGTTAGAGTGGTGGAATCTGAGAACTCAACTCACTTCACTGTTGCTGGCCTTGAAGATGAAGGAAGGGACCCAAGAGCAAAGGCATGTGGGCAGCTTCTAGAAGCTGGACAAGGCAAGAAAATGGATTCTCCTCAAGAGCCTCCCAAAATGAACATAGCCATGATGACAGATTGATTTTGAACTGACAGCTGTGTTAGACTTAAAACTTACACAACTGTAAGATAATAAATTTAGATTTTTTATGTTATAGTTGATTCACAATATTGTTATTTTAAGATATACAGTGTATACACATATTCAGATTCTTATCCATTACAGTGAAATGTAAGTTTCTCAGTCATGTCCGACTCTGCAACGCCATGGACTGTAGCCTGCCAGGCTCCTCTGTCCATGGGATTTTCCCACCAAGAATACTAAAATGGGATGCCATTTCCTACTCCAGGGAATCTTTCCAACCAAGGGATCAAATCTGAACTCCTGCATTTCAGGCAGATTCTTTACCATCTGAACCTCCAGAGTTTGAGATAGTTCCTTGTGCTATACGGTAGATTCTTGTTGGTTATCTATTATATATATATATAGTGTGCATATTTAAATCCCAAGCTCCTAATTTATCTCTCCTCTCTTTCCCTTTGTTAACCATAATTTTTTTTCTATATCCATGGGACTATTTCTGTTTTGTAAATAAGTCCATTTGTATCATTTTTTGAGATTCCACATATAAACTGTATCATATGAGATTTTGCGGGGGACTGCCCGTGAAGGGTTAAGTTTTGGGAGCTGCTCGAGCGTTATCGCTGAGCCTTAGGCATGCCCTAAGCTCTCTGTCCCGCCTCCCTGAAGAATGTGTTTACGACCTTGTGTCTCCAAGATGTCTGATAGCTATGTTCTGGTCACTGGTGCTTATCGCACTTCAAGTAATTAGGCATTGTGTTCTGAACACAATGGTGAAGGTCTGGTGAATGATTATCTAGATCAAAGTAACCTAGTAGATGTCATAAGTCACGTATGTTATCCTATATATACTGAACACCTAATAAAGTTGGTATCAGACAATGAGGTCTGATCCTCTCAACCCCATCTTTCTGTCTTCTTATTTTTTCTAAGCGGGCGTTCTCCTTCGCGTCCTCCTTACNATTAAAAATGAAAACAAAGTTACAACTGACACCACAGAAATAAAAAATGATCATAAATGAATACTACAAACAACTACATGCCAATAACATGGCAACTTAAAAAAAAAAAAGGATAAATTCTTAGAAAAGTACAATCTTCCAATACTAAGCCAGGAAGAAATAGAAAATATCCACAGACTCCTCACATGTACTAAAATTGAAACCATGATTAAAAAACTTCCAACAAACAAAAGTCCAGGACCAGATGGACAGGTGAATTCTATCAAACATTTAGTGAAGAGCTAAGACCAATCCTTCTGAAACTCTTCCAAAGATTTGCAGAGGAAGGTATACTCCCAAACACATCTATGAGGCCACCATCACCCTGATACCAAAACCAAAGTACCACAAACACAGAAAATTATAGGCCAATATCACTGATGAACTTAGATGCAAAAATACTCAACAAAATACTTGCAAACCAAATTCAACAGCACATTAAAAGGATCATATGATAGAATAAAAAAGGATTTATCTCAGGGATGCAAGGCATTTCAATATCCACAAATCAATCAGTGTGATACACCAGAATAGCAAATTGAAATATCAAAATCACATAGTGATCTCAATAGATACAGAAAAGGCCTTTGACAAAATTCAACACCCATTTGTGCGGGGGACTGCCCGTGAAGGGTTAAGTTTTG
>SJYV01036727.1:1316327-1334274 GCA_006410875.1 Neotragus pygmaeus
ATAATACCAGGGTAGAGTAAAAGTGAGTCAAACTGTGTTGAAGCAGGAGTATGAGTCACTGACTGCCAGGACTTTGCTATGTAGAAAGCAGTGTGGTGTGGGGGAGAAGCATGGCTGTCAGATCAGCACGCATTTGAGAATCAGTCTGCCTCTTGAGAGGAGATCTTCAACAACATATTCAGTCTCTCTAACTCTCAATTCACCTAAAGTAAAAAGTTCTAAAGATTTAAATGTGATCACAGGTGTAAAATACGTAGCTACCTGTCATGCTAACTCATTATTACCACTCTTATTGTTTTTAATCTTGGGAGAGAAGATGGAGGAGAGACACCAGGTTCCTAGAGTGGGGAGAAATCAGGAGCCATGGGATGAGGGGTGAAGAGAGTAGTTTGGGGACAGTTTACAAAAAGGGAAGTAGTCAGGGCCTTTAACACATGCCGTATCCTTCCAGCTCTTTCTCCCTCCTGGTAAATGTCCAACTGCCATATTCATTCATTTAGTCAACAGGTATTAGTGAGTCCCTGCTATGGGCTGGGCATTTTTCCAGGTGTCAAAGGCAATGGTCATATTCTTAAGGAGTTTATATTCCTCGGCAGGGGGTGGGGGTGGGGGGCTATAATAAGAAGGTAAATAAATACATGGGGCAGATAATCTCACATTGTAAAAAGATAACAGATTAGGCAGAGAATGCTGTGGAAGAGGCTATCTTACCAAAAAAGGCCAGTTGAAAAGGTAAAATTTAAGTGGACTAGAAGAAAGAGGAACCAAGCTACATTAAGCTCTGGGAAAAGAGCAATCTTCTCAGAGGGTCCTGCACACAAAAGACCTTGAAGCAGAAATGACCTTGGCCTATTCCCAGGCTGGTGTGACTGTGGCCCATGTTGGATCCCACTGGAGGAAGCAGCAGAGCCGCCACTGTAGAGAGCCATGCAAGGGAGGCCTTGCAAGGAGGCTTGTACCCAGTGCTCTGTGAAGCTGTGAGAGGCTTCCATGTTTCCACTGGAAGCAGAAGAATAAAGTGACGGATTTACTGCAACTTCATCAACAGGTAGCTGTGTTGAATTTACAAGACTCAGCCCTGTTCATTTGTTCATCCCCACCAACTAACTAGTGAGGTGACTGAAGTAGAGACTTTACTCTCTAAATTTTAGAGATAAGACTGCTAAGGTCAGAGGGCCTGAAGTTCCTCCAGACGTCTCATCAAGACAGAGTAAAAATCACTTAGTGGCAGAGCTGTGGGGTTTAGTCTAGGTTTTGAGATTCTAGTCCCGAGCTCTGTCTCTCACAAGAAATCCACTTGGCTTAGCAATCAGATTTATTCTATTAAATATAGTTTTTTTTTTTAGGTTTTGATTATTTTTACCCTGTTTGTTTTTCACACCTTGTGATTTCTATTTGATTTCCCATTAGATTCTGCCAACTAAGGGTAAATTCCTTGGATGTATGTGTTAGGCTTCTGTGAGTGGTAATAACCACAGTGCTGTAAGAATCACTAAACACATAAATATGACATGACTCCCTTCTTGCCATCCCCTTCATGGCAGCACAGACTGAGTGAAGTAGCCTAGAGAGCAGTTCGGTTAGGTAGTGTAGACGAAACCACATCACAGACATCTACTCGGGTTTCGGGGGCCCTTCCAGACTGTTCTCACAAACTCTGCCTCTCATTAAAATGGTAGGCACAACAATTTGTACCCGATGCTAATTCCAGTATTTGTGATTCAATATTTGAAGTATTTAGTTTTCCACATTACCAGACAAAAAATACACATGGCCCAGAATGACAGTAGTCAGAGGCAGCTTTTCCTATGTGCTGTGACCAGGAAAATAAAAGAAACTTCTTAGAATGTAATGAGAGGAAGAATGAAATACCAGTTCCTTTCAAAACTGTATGATCAACAATGATAGTCATGGCACTTGTAGTGATTTTGCAACAGAAGGTAGCTATACTTGGCATAATGGTAAAGAGTGAAGAAAATGGAACTGTATTAATCACAGTAAAGAAAATTTTTATTAACTGCATAGTTTGTAAGCATCACTTTTTTTTTTTTTTTTTTTTTTTTTTGCTGTTTGTTAGGAAGATGGAGGCATGCACTGGAAACACTAATTCTAATTATTACTGTAAGTGGGAGTTTTTGGCACAAGGTCAAGAAATAATAGGAGAATGTGTGAATCTCACTATTGAGCTGCAGTAAGCCTAATCATTTGAATAAAGCCAGTTGTTTTTTCTTGGACTGTCTCTGGGCTGTTCAGTGTTCTGGATGAATCTAACACAATCAGGCTGTTCTCTGGTGTATAACTACTTCCTGCTGACTCAGGGCAACTTGCTTCCTTTGCCGTTTATTAAAATGAAACATTCATATTAAAACCCCATTTTTTAGTGATGACCAAATATACATTAGTAATGACATTATTAAAACTATTTCGTTTAAAATGAACTTTCACACTAGCATGTTGCAAAGCAGCACAAACAAATCTATCTAATTTCATTGGAGATGGTTTTAAAAAGCTTGCAGATCTTTCTGGCGCTGTTACAGAAGGGGATTTGATGTGTGTTTCAGGAGACAATCTAAGTTTTTATGGGTATAAAAAATGAATACTGTTTCCACTACTCCACACAGCAAATAATGCATAATTCATGATTTTTCATTAACATGCAAATGTGAAATAGTGTCTTCTATGTTTGCATCTACTAATAATCTATTAAATATTTAGAAGCATAGTAAAGAATACCAAAAATGTTTGGCCTGGGTACTGTTTAAGTGGTCTTTTCCCTCATTTTTTATTTGTCCGTATATTTACACATGTAAAAATGTAGGGAAAACAGACAAGCAAATAATCAGTTTGTTATCAAACATTTGTAAAATCAGACAATAACCCTCATATTTATATAGTTCTCGGTACTTTCAATAGCACTTTCACATAGAGGGTCTTGGCCATGACAAGAGCCATATTAGGCTGTCATTATCCCTATTTCATGGATCAAGAAACCAAGACAGTGATTTACTGGCCAGGACAACATCCCAAGTGCCAAGTGTCTTGATTTATAATTTGTTGCACCTCAGGAGCACAGCAGAATCTCAGTTATGATCATAGAATTCCAAGTGTTTGACAAATACATTTCTCTCAGACCATTACCTATAGCTTGCACTGGCTGAAGGTTTTGAAATTTTCTTTCTAAGGTGCCAAGATTCTTCATTAGTTTGTCCTAAAATATTCACTGAGCAAAGCAGTATGCTCCCATGTGCTCAGCATTCTTCCAGGGACCTGATAGGAGATAGAGATGAATCAGACACAAGCAAGTCACCAAGGGCAGAGCTGTAGCGTCCAAAAGGCTTCCCAGGTGGTGCAGTGGTGAAAAATCCTCCTGCCATAGCAGGAGATGCAAGAGACACGGGTTAAATTCCTGGGCCCAGAAGATCCTGGAGAAAGAAATGGCAACCCACTCCAGTATTCTTGCCTGGGAAATCGCATGGACAGAGACCCTCCATGAGGTCACAAAGAGCTGGATGTGACTGGACAACTGAGCACACACACGCACAGAGTCCAAACAACAAGCTGTAAGAGAACATTGCTTTCATAAAAGGAATATTGAATCAAGTGCTAGTAGAGGAGTAGAGAATATGTTTAAAGGAGAGAAAGGATGTGTTTCTCTGGCAGAGAGAATTTGAGCAGACTCAGGGAGAAGTGAGGGGTCTAGGATGTACTGCTTTAAGGAAGCCATTGAAGATCTAAAGCCCAATAACGTGATGNAGTGCTAGTAGAGGAGTAGAGAATATGTTTAAAGGAGAGAAAGGATGTGTTTCTCTGGCAGAGAGAATTTGAGCAGACTCAGGGAGAAGTGAGGGGTCTAGGATGTACTGCTTTAAGGAAGCCATTGAAGATCTAAAGCCCAATCACGTGATGCTTTGATTTTAATCTTGGAGGCCATGTAAGAAGCTCTAGGGAATGAGGTCATTAAAAGTATTTCAGAGTAAGAAGATAAATTCTCCCAAAAAGAGTAATGGAAATAAATATAAAAGAAAAGAAAAACATCATCCAACATCCTGGAAAGATTCTTAGAACCTGGCTCTTCTTAATAAGACATTAATGGGGTAGGAATAGAGTTCAGTCAAGATATGACAAAATATTGATTTCTTCTCTTTCATTAGCATGTTCTAAAATTTCTAAAGATTTCTCTATGGTCACAATTTTATTATCATTTTTGGTATTAATTCTGTGGACTCAGTCTGGTCGCATTAATGCATTTGGAAGACACAAATCTTTATTTTAAAAACAAAACTATCCTTTCAGTTCATGATGACTTGATACAGTCCCTGGCTTCAAAGAATTTGTCCTCAGTTACAGCACGAGGATCCCGACTTAGGAGAAGTGAAACTAAGGACTAGGTTATCTTTCAATGGTACCAGTCTGTGCCCAGGCCTAGTCAAGCATTCCTTCAGCCAACCCAACAGACTGACCTGTGCGAATACATTTTAAGCATATTCAAACAATTTATCAAATTGAAGTTGTGATAAAGGAATAGAGAGACAGCTGCAAAGATCATACAAGTAAAAGCAATCCAACATTTTAAAGTCCTCTCAGACATTATTATGAATCTGCTTTCAAGTACTTGAGCAAGGTTGGAAACCACAAGCATAGGCTGTATAACCCTTGCTACCCGGACGGTGTTGTCATTCCAGCAGGTCCACTGCCCCCGACTTCCGATTTGGGATCCTCTCCAGTAGAACTCTGGCTCTAAGGATGCTATTTTCCCTTTCTGGTGAATAATTCTGTGCTCCAAGTTCATTTTTGCTGAGCACACCATTTCTTATCCAGGTCTTGGGGGAGCTTCCATACTGCATTACTCCCTCATATGTTGTATCACATCCACGGACACTATGCAGTATTTTGCTTGGAAGTTTAGGAGTTTCTCCTAAGTCTTGCCACTGTTTGTTCTGTTCAATGATCTAAGTATTGTTAGGTAGGCTCTTTGGATATAATTAGACTTTCTGTTTTTCTTCTGGGGTCATTTCCCACCCCGTCACTGTGACTTATTCCTTTTGGGCATTACCAGTCTCTCTCCCTGTTGAAGGGAGCTTTTGAATTCTATGGTATTCTCTAAAGTGAAGTGAAAATGTTAGTTGCTCAGTCGTGTCCAACTCTTTGTGACCCCATGGACTCCAGCCTGCCAGGCTCGTCTCTCCGTGGAATTCTTCAGGCAGGAATACTGAAGTGGTAGCCCTTCCCTTCTCCAGGGGATCTTCCTAACCCAGGGATCAAACCCTGGTCTCTTGCACTGGCAAGCAGACTCTTTACCACTATTGCCACCTGGGAAGCCTGGTTTAGTGTGAGCTCCTAGCAAAGAATTACTCAAAATGAAAAACACATTCTCTGATACATAGAAAACAGGACGATTGCTGATTTCTGTGACCAAAGAAATAACCATCACAAAATGAATTTATGGATGTAATTATTATAGCATCTGATATATCCATGTCAAACATATCAAATCTCCTTTCATGACAAAGTGAAGTCCTACAAAATGAATAGAAAGTACAGTGATAAGCTACCACGACTTTACCAAAGGACTGACATCTTGTTCTGTACAATTTCCTTTTCTTTCAAACAGAGTAAATATAATGTGAACAATAGTTCTCAAATGTCAGTCATCAGACTTGGACTGGACTGGTTAGAAAGGGAATTTGTTTAAAAGCTTTTTTAAACATTAATAACTTTCCGATCTGAGTGCTGTTTCTCTTACCACTCCCTTGAAGGTTTTAAAATCAGTAGTATGCAATTGGATGTAAAATTAGCATTTTAACCTGTTCTCTGGATAATCGTCTCACACAGTCAGGCTTAGAAATCAGGGATCTTCAGTGTATACAGCTGGCAGTAGGATCACTTGCGGCTAGTAGTGGATCCATGGTAATCTGAGGAGGGAACTCCTGGGAAATTCAGGACAGACCAGACCCATAAGTGACTTATGTCTGTGTTTTTGTAAATTAGAGATGGGCAGAAAATATATTGCTGTTAATAGTTTTTAACAGAGGACTATTTTTAGGGATCAATTACAGAGTTCATTAAAAAAAAAAAACTTTTCATGTGGGGGCCTTTAGCATCACAAGTATTTCTGTCATGGAGTCACTTGTAAGCCCAGGACACAAGGAGATCTCACGAAGGAAGTCTTGGGGTCAAGGAGAACTAGGACAGGCAGGAGAAACTGGTCAGTGGCAAGGGGGAGTTAGCCAATGTTTTTAAATGACATTTAATCCTGATTCTGACAATGTTTTGGAGACTCTTCAGTGTGGAAGCATGAAGGATATAATAATGAGTACTTCCAAGGATAGCTAAGAGAAATGTATGTGTGTGCATGCATGCTAAGTTGCTTCAGTCGTGTCCGACTCTTCGCAACACTGTGGATAGTAGCCTGCCAGGCTCCCATGTCCATGGAATTTTCCAGGCAAGAATACTGGAGCAGGCTGCCATTTTCTACTCCAGGGGATCTTTCTGACCCAGGGATTCAACCCACAACTCTTACATCTCCTGCACTGGCAGGCAGTTTCTTTACCACTGCACCATCTGGGAAGTTTGATAACTCAACAGTAACTGGCAATTAGATTTTTACACTGAGAAACATTAACACCAGAAAAATAAATATTTGTCCAGTTTTTAATAGACTCCTCAGAGGCTAAAAATGACTCCCTGCTTGACCAAAACAAAACCATAATAGAAAGTAAGTTGTGGGCATAAAGAAGAGAAAAGTTACAGGAATCCAGGTGTTCACCCTTCCCTCTGTCATGTCTATACTGTATGCAGGATCCATACAGTGAAGAGAAGGGGCACAGTTCGGGCTATTCCACATAGCTTCAAGACCTGAGAAAGCTGGAATATAGAGCCTGGGATGACTTAGAGAAATGCCGTGAAGTTGTGAACATCAGAGAACCGTAGATGGTCAGTCTCAGGAAAAGGCTCCAAGCCAGATCATTTGCCTCCTGTGTAGACATACTGAGTGAAATGAAGGACATCTTAACTATTGGGAGTGGAGTGCATATAGTGGGATGAGAGACCACCTTGCCGAACAGCTTTGACCTAACTTACTGTCAGGATGTGGTGTTTTCTGCACTTAACTCCATTATATAACATTGCTCTTAAATGTACTGGCAAGAGGATGGAAAAAGAACACTGTATGGTTCTGGAATTAGCTCATGCTCAGTAAACTTAGAGAGGGTGATGTCTCTAAGAATCACAGTCTTAGCCTGTTGTGGCAGTGAAATATCACAGTGACTATTTGCAATGTGCTAGTAACCATTAAGATATAGGGATACCAGCTATTGAAAACTATTTCATCAAAAGACATTCTCAGGTGAGGTAAACAACCTAGTAGATAAGTTGAAAAAAATATTTCTATTCTCTGTCTTGGCTTTCTTGTCTTGCATCTCTATGATGAACTACCTATTAGCCTTAATTACCAATAGTTCAGGATTGATGTTCAGAATCACAGTGCTGTTTAAACTCTGATTTTATTTTAAACTTTTTATTTTGTATTGGAGTATAGCTGATTAACAATGTTGTAATAGTTTCAGGTGAACAGGAAGGGACTCAACCATGCAAATACCTGTATCCATTTTCCCCAAACGCCACTCCCATCCAAGTTGCCATATAACATTGAACAGATTTCTCTGGACATACAGTAGGATCTTGCTGGTTATCCACTTTAAATATAGCATATAAACTATTATTCAAAAGAGAATGGTATCTGTCAGACCTAACCTGATTTATTTTTATTTATTTATTTTTTAGGTCTCAGCCCATGGGCCTGTGATGATTTACATATTTCTAGTAGCTGTATCACATCTGTTCCTTAGGTCTAATTTTCAAGTTCCAAGCATTAGCAGTGTGACCACAAAGATCTATGAGCTGATGCTTTATTTGATTTTTGTGTGTTTGTTTTAATGGAAAAGTAGAAAGGGAGGGAAGGAGGGAGAGGAGTATTTGATTTGCTGTCTAGCCAACACAATTCTAAAAAGCATTAAGCTGAAACTGCTACAAGTGTTTATTTCCTAACTCTTTCTTGTATAATGGGAACAGTCAAGATCTGAACATGAGTCAATATAAGGTTTGTGGTTTTATGATAAGCATATCAGCCAGTGGATGGAGTAAACCCCAGTGACAGCTGTGATGGTTCTTGGAATCAGACATCCTTCAATAACATGTTCCCCCATAGCTTATAGATACTCTTGTAAAATAGGGTCAAGGCTTATGGCAGACGTTGAATATCTCTGAACTACGTGAAATTTCTCTCTGTGGATCCGTGCCTAACAACCATTACATCAAACCACAGGTACAACGAAGTCTATTTCCCTCTTTGACATGATACTGTTGTTACTCAAGAGGCAAAGCCTTATGCTCTTGCCAGCTGAAAAAGACACCTCTCTAACATCTCAAAGAGTGCAGGCACAGAATTGGGAACAGTTAGGCTATTCCATCCATCAGAATATAAAGCAATGATTTTTTCCAGGACAAGCCACATAGCTCATTACAGTATGGTGTCTTGAAATGAGGATACCTGAAATAACAATGGCCATACCAAAAATTAAGTAAATAAACTTCTGGAAATTTCTGTAATGTTAGTGTGCCTCATAGATGTGATTCTACCCAACTCTAATCCTTGTTATAATAGTAAATACTTATTTATTTTTAGATTTTATTGAAGAATTGTTGATTTACAATGTTGTATTAGTTTCCGGTGTGCAGCAGAAGGAACCAGTTATACATATACCCTCCTTTCCCCAACTTTTTTATTGGACTTCAATTGCTTTACAATGCTGTGTTAGTTTCTGCTGTATAACGATGTGAACTAGCCATTTGTAACATATATCCCCTTCCCCTTGAGCCTCCCTCCCAACCCTCCAGTTCACCCCCTAGACCATCAGAGAGCACAAGCTGAGCTCCCTGCTGTACAGCAGTTTCCTCATAGCTATCCATTTTACACATGGCTGTTTATATATGTTGCATCAATGCTACTTTCAAATTCATCCCGCTCTTTCCTTCCCACCCTGTGTCCACAAGTCTGTTTTTTACATCTGTGTCTATATTCTTGCCTTGCAAATAGGTTCATCACTGTTTTTCTAGATCTCATATATATGTGTTAATATACAATATTCTTTTCTCTTTCTGGCTTACATCATTCTGTATAACAGGGTCTAGGTTCATCCACCTCAGTTCAACACACTCAAATTCCCCCCTTCCTTTGGCTGTATAATATTCCATTGTACATATGTACCACAACTTCTTTATCCATTCATCTTCCGCTGACATCCAGGTTCCTTCCATGTCCTGATATTGTAAATAGTGCTTTCAGTGAACACTGGGGTACATGTGTCTTTTTGAGTTATGGTTTTTCTCAAGGTATATGCCCGTTAGTGGGATTACTGGGTCATGTGGTAGTTCTTGAAGGAACCTCCATACTGCTCTCCTCAGTGGCTGTACCAATTTACACGCCCACCAACAGTGTAAGAGGGTTCCCTTTTCTCCACACCCTCTCCAATATTTATTGTTTGTAGATTTTTTTGATGATGGCCATTCTGGCTGGTGTGCAGGGATAACTCATTGTAGTTTTGATTTACGTTTCTCTAATAATTAGTGATGTTGAGCATCTTTGTATGTCCCTCTGGGCCATCTGCGTGTCTTCTCTGAAGAGATGTCTACTTAGATCTTCTACCCATTTTTTGACTGGATTGTTTATTTTATGGATAGTAGGCTCCATGTGCTATTTGCGTATTGTGGAGATTAATCCTTTGTCTGTTGCTTTGTTTGCAAATATTTTCTCCCATTCTGAGGATTATCTTTTGGTCTTATTTATGGTTTCCCTTGATGTGCAAAAGCTTTTAACTTTAATTAGGTCCCAATTGTTTATTTTTGTTTTTATTTTCATTATTCTAGGAGGTGGGTCAAAAAAGATCTTGCTGTGATTTATGTCAAAGAGTGTTTTCCCTGTGTTTTCCTTTAATGGTTTTACAGTGTCCAGTCTTATGTAGAGTTCTTTAATCCATTTTGAGTTTATTTTCTATGTTTGGTGTTAGAGAGAGTTCTGATTTCATTCTTTTACTCATAGCTCCCCAGATTCCACAGTGCCATTTATTGAAGAGGCTGTCTTTTCTCCATTGCATATTCTTGCCTCTTTTATCATAGATTAGGTGACCATCCCCTCTTTTTTTAGATTCTTTTCCCATATAGGCCATTATTGAGTATTGGGGAGAGTTCCCTGTGCTATAGAGTAGGTTCTTATTAGTTATCTATTTTATATATACTAATGGGTATATGTCAATCCCAATCTCCCAATTTACCCCTCTTCCCCACCCTCTTATCCCCTAGTGACCATGTTTGTTTTTTACATCTGTGACTCCTGTTTTTTTTTCCTAATATCCTTCTCCCATGTTGTCCATTGCAGAGTATTGAGTAGAGTTCCCTGTGCTATAAGTGGGTTATTAGTCATCTATTTTATCTGTAATAGTGTGTATACATCAATCCTAACCTCACAATTTATCCATCCCTTCCTCATCCCCTGGTAACTACAAGTTTCTTTTCTACATCCATGACTCTACTTCTGTCTTGTAAATAAGTCCATTTGTAATCTCCCCTATTTTTAGATCCTACATATAAGCGATATCATATGATATTTGTCTTTCTGTGCCTGACTTACTTCACTCAGTATGATAATCACTAGGTACGTCCGTGTTGCCGCAAGTAGCATTATTTTATTCTTTTTTATTGGTGAGTAATATTCCATTGTATATACGCACCACATCTTCTTTCTCCATTCCTCTGCTGATGGGCCTTTAGTTGCTTCCATGTCTTGGCTAATGTAAACAGTGCTGTAATGAATTGTTCTTTTCATAGAGGAAACCAACAGTTTCACTGAATAAAGTCATCACGGAGCAATCAGGAAAGGTTTGCTATGAACATCTGATAAAATAAAGTTAGGAAGCCTATAAATAGTTTAGCTCAAATGGCTTCCAAATGTCAGTGAATTTCCATACTACCTATTTTTTATGTTTTTTATTTGAGATATAGTTGATTTACAGTGTGTTGTTAATTACTGCTATACAGCAGAGTGGCTCAGATACACATTGTTGTTGTTCAATTGTCTAGTTGTGTCCAGCTATTTGCATCCCCATGGACTGCAGCATGCCAGGCCTCCCTGACCCTATTATCATTCTTTTTTGTATTCTTTTCCATTCTGGTTAATCAGAATATCTTGAAGAGTTCCCTGGGCTACAATAGAATTTTCTTGATCATCCATCCCATATTTGCATATTTGCATCTCTCAACCCAAACTCCCAATCCATCCCTCTCCAATCCCCTACCCCTTGACAACCACCCATAATACTTGTTGAGCTACTTAACAATTCCTGAAGAATGCAGGGTGAATAGAAATTTCCTGAAAAACTGGCTAGTGGCCCCAGAAGACTCTTTGCATGTTGGCCTCCGTGTCTCCTTNCCCCTACCCCTTGACAACCACCCATAATACTTGTTGAGCTACTTAACAATTCCTGAAGAATGCAGGGTGAATAGAAATTTCCTGAAAAACTGGCTAGTGGCCCCAGAAGACTCTTTGCATGTTGGCCTCCGTGTCTCCTTCATGAAAAGATAGCTCCATGATGTGTTTTCAAACTGCCATCTTATCTCTTTGCAAGATGCATCATAACCGTATCAAGAGAAAGGAAACGGCTATCCAAGAAGGCACTAAAGAATCAATTTCTTGAAAATGCAGAAACATACTTTGCATGAAATATTTCTGTTTTACTTTTTCTTGATGTTATGGCTTGTTTTTGGTTCTGTAGATATTTCTTTCTGAGCATAAAGGAATTTTTAGTTTTCTCCATCAATCTGTGATATGTTGTTTCTCACACACAAAATAAGGGTCTTATATAAGGGCTTCTCTGGTGGTTCACAGTGAAAAGAATCTGCCTGTAATGCAGGATACTGGGTTCAATCCCTGAGTTGGGAAAATTCCCTGGAGAAGGAAATGGCTACCCACTCCAGTATTCTTGCCTGGAGAATTCTATGGACCGAGGAGCCTAGCGGGCTACAGTCCATGGGGTCACAAAGAGTAGGACATGACTGAGCAACTGATTCTTACTACTACTACTTCTTAAACAGTTTACATTTTTATTTTTCTTTGCAATTCATTTTTTAAGTATTTGTCATTCTGGGTATGGGAATGAATAACTTCAAAGCACTACATTTGGATAGTCTAGCAACACTAATCAATTATCTCAAAATTTATTATTATAAACTTTTATGAGACTATTTGTAAAAGAACAATGCATTTAAAGTTATTTATCTGAGGAATAGTTTTTGGGTCTGCTATATTCCCATTAGCAAAGTTTCCTGATTGAATTAATAGAAAAAACTGTAATGTTTTACTCTCTTTTAAAAGCATATTATATATATATAGATAGATATACATATATGTATATAAATATTATCATAGTTCATCTGATTAGCTAAGCAGAATATTTTAACATTATTTGTATTTTCATGTCTTATAACATGATAATTTGGGATAGAGCTAGAAGTCAGTTTTAAATCCGAATGTTTCTCGTTCTTGCTTTGTTTCACTTTTTTCCCCAGTATTACAACAAGACAAATTTCATATGAGGCATATTTTATATCTTCTTCTGAGTGGTGATATTTCAGGGAAAAGATTCTTACCATTTAGACAATGCATATACAAAAAGTGAAGTGCAAATTCAACACGTATCTTGGTAAGTTGATCTAGGTAAACATGCCAAAAAGTGAACTCAATCTGAAGAGCCACAAAATTTCCACATATTTTGTTTTGTAAAGAAAAATAAATATGTTGCACAATGCCAGACGAAGTCACTTACCTCCTCTACTGCAGGCATTAAATTCTTTGGTTATCTACATTGATCCAATTAATGGCCAGACTGCCAAATCCCCACTTCACTTTGTGTTGCATAGTCCTAGCCTTTGTTATGTGCCCCTGGGGGTTATAGTTGAAAATGAAAGCAATTAAAGAGTTGCTGGGAATTATTTTATTATTAAGAATGGCATGCTCATCTGCCTGAAAGAGAAATGATGGTAGAAGTCTAAATAGTGGTGGCTGTAGGCATGGACGTTGAAATTAAAATAAAATGGAGAGGTTTGATTTAATTTAAACACATGTCTATTTCCATTTATTCATTCAACAGATTTATATAGCATGCCTACCAGAGTCAGGCACTGGGCACAAGAGTGAATGCTAGGCACTGAGAGTACAGAAATAAAGAAGTTAAAGTCTCTATGATCATGGTGTTTATATTAATAGAGGATTCAAGAAAATCTATGCTTATAGTAGAGTGTTAAGAAAGATGTAAAAGAAGTGTGCAATATAGGTATTATGGGATAATCACAGAAAGAAGTCCCTAAATGGCCTGGAGAGGCATAGGAAATGCTTCCCCAAAAAAGTAATGCTTGCTCTGCTCATGAAGGACTGTGTCATTATATGGTTGCTTCTTATTAAAGAGGACTCCAGGCAGAGGGAATGAGCAGTGTTTATAAGGAGGAAAATATGTGCTAGAATGGCACATCTAGTGAACTGCTAATAATGGGACCTCTAAGGTAATTTTAATACAGGAAACTGGTAATTCAAAAGGCAGATTATGAAGGAAGCATATATGCCGAGGTTTGAACTTTGTACCAAAGGTAATGGGAGGCCATCAAATTATTTTAAGATGCAGAGTGACATAATTTTCTGAATTAAAGTCTAGAGCATACCCAGATCCCTTAGTCTGAGCACTGAGTCTACTCCAGTGCTCCTGGTGGGATTTCATTTTACTGAATGATGAGAGTGACAGCACAGAATAAGGGAAGCATTGCTTTGAATTACCTGGAGGAATCTAGAAAATAATCTCAAACTCTCCAGGATAATTTTCTTCATTATAAATGAAGAGGTTGACTAAGTAATCTTTAAGTCTCTTTGGCTTGAAATTTCTATTCCGTTTCTTCGTTTTGAGCTCTACCACTGCATGAACTAATGAGAATTGTTTTAGCCCTACCTCAATACTGAGTAGACAGTGAGTCATGTGACTTTGCTGACCCAATCACCAAGTTAGACTTAGTGATCTTATCTACTTAATGAGGCATTCTTGGAGGCAGAATTCTGGTTATAAAACCCCACAGTGTGCTAAATTGTGACAGAAGCCACAAGAGGATGGTACACATGGGAGGAAAATAATTAATTTCCACACCTCCTACTTAAGCAGGAGTCCAGCTATGTAGAATAAGAATAAAAGTGAAATATTATAAGTCCATCTGTAGATTTTGTTTTTTTACTGAAGTAGGCCAATAAATTTTAAGATCATTGCCAACTCCACTTTTGCTTAAAAAAAAAGTAAAACATTCACAATTCCAGCTTTGCGGTGGTTTCGATTTTTAAAAAAAGATAAGGGAGGGATGGGGGAGTAAAGGACAGTGTCAGCCTCTGTGAGCATGAGGATTATTTAAATAGAATTGACAGTTTATCTGATTTGAAATTAAGATACATCAGTTCAATGATAATGCAAGGTAATTTCAAAGCTATGTTCACAGGGGTATTTAGGACACTTCTAACTATGGTTTGGCAACCTGACAGGGAGCTTTTTGAGGTTCCTATATCAGCAGATAGCCGTTTCACATTAATCGTAAAAGCCTTTCTGGAAAGTTAGGCTTCCTTGGTAGCTCAGTGGTAAAGGATCTGCCTGTAATGGAGAATCTTTGCTTTTTAAAGTAGATTCAAAAGAGTTATGTACCCCACTTAAACTATGAACCAATCTAGTAAATTCAGATAGAAGTGGGGTATTGCCCACAGAGTAGCTAACATTTTTAAAAACAAATTAAAGTAAAATAAGATATATTTGAATAGATATTTAGGATAGGACTAAGGAGAAGTTCCAAATGCACGAAGTGTGTCATGGGAGTTACTCAGATATCCACACAAATAGCAAAAAGTGAACTATGGTAGAGAAGGATGGACCAATTAACTCTCAAACTACTTCACCCTGTTCAGTCTAGAATTTTTTTATATAGTTAAGTTAAATACAAATGATGGTGCATCTGTGTGTTCTTTGGGACCTAAGAGTTGATACAGTGAGAAAGGTCAAAATTAATTCTACTATCTGTTTATATTTAAATAAATGACAGAATTAGGAACTATAAAATAGCTAGAAAAGATTAAGATGACCTCAGCTAAAAAAGATCTACCTCATTTCAGACTTTTAGATAATTTGCATACAGCAATATATGTGCATGCCTGCATTGGTCATGTCCAACTCTTTGTGACCCTGTGGACTGTAGTCCACCAGGATCCTCTGTCCATGGGATTCTCCAGATAAGAACACTGGAGTGGGTTGTCATGCCCTCTTCCAGGGGATCTTCCCAACCCAGGGGTTGAATCTGGATCTCCTGCATTGCAGGCAGATTCTTTACTGTCTGAGCCACCAGGGATGCCCCATGGAAGATGTATATATTTAAATATAATATTAGAATATATATTAGAATTCTGTTATAATCAATTAATGTAATCTTTTTTTGCATGCTAAAAGATTCATTTTCAACGCCCATCAAAGAAGTTGACTCCTCATTTACCTAAATCTGTGATCGATTCATGTACTCAGCAAATTTTATTGAGTGCCTACCATGTGCCAGGCACTATTCCATTCCTTTGGTGTATTGTAATAATAGATTGCACACTTTTGTCATTATAAAATTTCAATAATAAGACCATATGACTGTAGCAGAATAATTTGTAAAAAATATGTTAAAATAGTCAGTTTAAAAGTAAATTAAATAAGCTTAACCTTTCCGATCAGCTTTATGGAATTCTCTCAGAGGCTGACCAGTGCATTGATGTTTATTAATGCATTTGTTGTTTAAAAAATTATTGAGTACCTATTGTGTGCTAGATATTGGCTTAGACATGGGGGGCAGGATACATCTATGAACAAATCCATCAAAATTCCTTCCTTCACAGAGTTTATGTTCTAATAGAAGGAAGAGTAAATTTTATAGTTGTGAATGGTGGCAGTGCTGTGGGAAAAATTAGAGCAGGCTGAAAATAAGATGCAGAAAATGAGTATGGGGGTGGCAACTTACCACAAGGGGTCAGATTGACATTTGAGTAGTAATGATATGACTAATTCACTTTCATTCCACTTATACTTGGTTAAGTGGTTAAAATAATTGATATTGAACAGTTGGCTGGATATTATTTGTGGTAGCCTTCTAAAGATTTCCACATCATAATCTCTAGAACCTGCAAATGTTAGCCTCATAAGGTACAAGACACTCTGCAGATGCAATTAGATTGATTAAATTAAGGATGTTGAGAAGAACAGATTGACCTTGATTATCAGGTGGACCTAAATATAACTACAAGCATCCTTACAAGAGGGATATAGGAGGGTCAGAGTCAGAAAAAGATTATGGAAACAGAGGGGAGCAGAGTCAGAAACAGATGATATCACCCACTGGTTTTGAACATGAAGGAATGGCTGTAAGCCAAGGAATACACTGGGCATCTAGATGCTAGAAAAGATGAAAGAAGCGATTCTCTCCTGGAGATATAAAAAGGAACTAGCTTTGCTGACTATGTGATTGTAGTCTCATAAGACTGACTGAAGAGTTATGATCTCCAGAATTGTAAGAGAATAAGTTTGCTTTGTCACTAATTTGAGATAATCGGTTATCTCAACCATAGGAAATGAGTATATCATTTATGCCTATCACGTAGGAAGACTGTATTTATATCAGTACAGTTGAGTTCAGTCGCTCAGTCATGTCCGACACTTTGCGACCCCATGGACCACAGCACGCCAGGCCTCCCTGTCCATCACAAACTCCCGGAGTTTACCCAAACTCATGTCCATCAAGTCAGTGATGCCATCCAACCTTCTCATCCTCTGTTGTACCCTTCTCCTCCAGCCCTCAATCTTTCCCACCAGCATCAGGGTCTTTTCAAATGAGTCAGCTCTTTGCATCAGGTGGACAAAGTATTGGAGTTTCAGCTGCAACATCAGTCCTTCCAATGAACACCCAGAACTGATCTTTAGGATGGACTGGTTGGACCTCCTTGCAGTCCAAGGGACTCTCAAGAGTCTTCTCCACCACTGCAGATCAAAAGCATCAATTCTTTGGTGCTCAGCTTTCTTTAGGGTCCAATTTTCACATCCATACATGACTACTGGAAAAACCATAGCCTTGACTAGATGGATCTTTGTTGGCAAAGTAATGTCTCTGCTTTTTAATATGTTGCCTAGGTTGGTCATAACTCTCTCTTACTCCTTCCAAGGAGTAAGCATCTTTTAATTTTTTGGCTGCAATCACCATCTGCAGTGATTTTGGAGCCCCCCCAAAATAGTCTGACACTGTTGCTACTGTTTCCTCATCTGTTTGCCATGAAGTGATGGGACTGGATGCCATAATCTTAGTTTTCTGAATGTTGAGCCTTAAGCCAACTTTTCATTCTCCTCTTTCACTTTCATCAAGAAGCTCTTTAGTTCTTTTTCGCTTTCTCCCATAAGGGTGGTGTCATCTGCATATCTGAGGTTATTGATATTTCTCCTGGAAATCTTGATTCCAGCTTGTGCTTCATCCAGCCCAGTGTTTCTCATGATGTACTCTGCATATAAGTTAAATAAGCAGGGTGACAATATACAGCCTTAACGTACTCCTTTCCCAATTTGGAACCCGTCTGTTGTTCCATGTCCAGTTCTAACTGTTCCTTCCTGACCTGCATACAGATTTCTCAAGAGGCAGGTCTGGTGGTCTTGTATTCCCATCTCTTTTAGAATTTTCCACAGTTTATTGTGATCCACACAGTCAAAGGCTTTCGCATAGTCAATAAAGCAGAAATAGATGTTTTTCTGGAACTCTCTTGCTTTCTGCATGATCCAGCGGATGTTGGCAATTTGATCTCTGGTTC
>SJYV01036727.1:1336309-1349504 GCA_006410875.1 Neotragus pygmaeus
GGATTTGAAATAGCTCAACTGGAATTCCATCACCTCCACTAGCTTTGTTCCTAGTGATGCTTCCTAAGGCCCCCTTGACTTCACATTCCAGGATGTCTGGCTCTAGGTGAGTGATCATACCATCATGATTATCTGAGTGGTGAAGATCTTTTTTGTGTGTGTTTATATAAATACAGCATAATGTGTTGGTTAACTACAAGGACTCCTGAGACTTCCCTGGTAGTCCAGTGGCCAAGACTTGATGCTCCAAACGCAAGGGGCCCAGATTTGATTCCTGGTCAAGGAACTAGATCCTACATACTGCAAAGAAGATTAAAGATCCCACGTGCTAGCAGCTAAGCCCCAGGCAGTACAGCCTAATTCATTTATTAGTTTTTTTAAAAGGCCTATATTAAAAAAAAAAAAAGGGGGCAAGGACTCCAGAACTCTAATATCTAGGTTTGAATCCAAACTCTTCCCATTGCTATTCTTGAGGGAGAGGGTGGGATTATTTGGGAGAATGGCAACATTTGGGAGAATGAAACATGTATAATATCATATATTAAATGAATTGCCAGTCCAGGTTCGATGCAGGATACAGGATGCTTGGGGCTGGTGCATTGAGTTGACCCAGAGGGATGGTACAAGGAGGGAGGAGGGAGGAGGGTTCAGGATGGGGAACACGTGTATACCTGTGGTGGATTCATGTTGATGTATGGCAAAACCAATACAATATTGTAAAGTTATTAACCTCCAATTAAAATAAATAAATTTATATTAAAAAAGAGACTTTGTACAATTCTTTAATCTCTCTGTACTTCAGTTTTCTCACCAATAAAATGATGCTGATACTAACACTTATGATGCAAAAGTTTTATAAAGAGCTAATATTTGTAAATGTTAGTAGAATTTTTGATAGGTAATGAATGTTAAACTGGATTTAGAGGAAAACACTGAACATTATAGGTAGGTCATGTTATAGCTCAGTAAATGTGGACAAATCGTATAGCTTCTCTGAGACCTCATTTTATCATCTGGCAATAATACTTGCATTGCAAGGCTGTTCTGAGGATCACAAAAGAAAATGTATGAAAAAGTCTCATCAGGTTTAGTCATTTACAAATGCTTAATGAACATCTACCATGTGAAGCTTACGAGTTCTCGAGTATAGTGAGAAGTATCCCAGGCATATTCCTTTTCCTTGTAGCAGCTTTATTCTAGTTATGGAGACAAAAAATAAGCTACTTTCTGACACTGACAAATGTGTTACAAGGAAAGTAAATAGGGAAGGTATGACCTGATGCCTTGAATATTGAAGGATGACCTGAATATTGAAATAAAGTCAATCATATCAACATATGAGAAGGCGGGTTTTACTCAGTGAGAACAGGGAGCTAAATGACTTCAGAGTCAACTTTAATGTTTGAAAAATTACAAGGCCAGTTGAGCTAAAGTGTAGTGAATAAGAAAGAGAATGGTAAAAAGTGAAATGAGAGGGTTAAGCACGGTCCAGAATTGTAGTCTACTTACAGAGGGACACCTTGGGAGAGTTTTAATCATAGGAGGATCTGAATGGATGTGTATATTTTAAAGTTGTGCTGTCTGTGGTATGGAGGTTATTTGGAGCAAGGATGTGTTCTTTATTTTTAATAGAAGACTACAGTCCTTTATCATTCTCAGAGTATATTTAGTTACAACCCAAGAAATAAATAGACATTTTGCTTATGAAGGGAAAAAGATTTATACCCCTCTTTCCCATGCCCCTCATATCTATCCACCTAGCATCTATTTATCTCTATGTTTCTGTCTAGAACAATAATAGCCAAATTATAGCTGCAGGTCAGATCCACCCTGGTTCCTCTTTTTCTAAGTAAAATTTTACTGGAACACAGCTATACCCATTTGTTTATATATTGTCTGTGGCTTGCAGTACTCATGTCAGTGGCCCCATAACCTTAAAGCCCCAAATATTTACTATATAACCCTTTGCTTAAAAAAAAAATTGCCAGCCTCTGATCATACACGTTCCTCTTGTACATAGGTTCTGATTTTTCACAACATGTAAGTCATCAGTTTTCTTGTCCTAGTCCTTGGGTTAGGTCTCCTAGCAGATCTTCTCCTTGTTTCCCATTTACTGCCAAATTTGACTTCAGGGCATCCTCATCTTTCTTGCTAGTGGCTCTGTTTTAGTTTCCACATCTTGAGTTTTGGGGTAGTTGATATCACATTCTAGTTTTTCTTGATGATTATTCTGATGTATTATAACTCATAGTTTACCCAGAAATAGCAACATATACATATACAACTATATATACAAATATGTACACAGTGGGATTCCTTTCTGCCATTTAACTTTGTGAACTTTCAATGTTTGTGTAGATTCAAAATGTAAACAAATTATTTCTTTCCCCTGCCTTGATTTTCCACTATATTTTCATTATCCTTACTTTGAAAATGAGGAGACCCCATAGCTTGCAGGCATGTAGCTTCAAGCAAGGATCTCTTTTCCTGGCAGCCATAGCATAATTCAGTCCCAGAAAAAATGACTGTTTGCTGGTCCCTGCACTGATGTGTCTCCTCCTCATCTTCCTAATTTTAGAGACTTGACATCATGATTCCCTTTGTTCTGTTATCAGTCATTGTGCTGCATGGTTATGACACAATGACTGTGTTGCTTAATGTTTCTGGACTTTAGCTTCCTCTGTTACTGAATGAGGAGTAAAATCAAATTGTCTCTAAAGTTCCTTTTGATGCACACATTCTCTAATATATTTCTAAGTCTTTTAAAAATTATGCCATTTTACCAAAAAAAAAAAAAAAAGATCCTCGAACCAATACATAGTGAGTATGAAATTTGCTTACTTCTTTTCCAAATTTCTGAGCAAGATGAAATATCTGCACAGCCCTCATGCTGGTGACGAGAAGCTGCTGTTTTCACTGGTCCTTGTTGAATGTAGATACACTGGCTTGTTCTCCTCGGCATGGCTCTGTTAAGTACACAGACTCAGAAGGGGCTGGAATCATATCTCATGTTTGTGATTCTTTCAGAAATGAAAAATATTCGCACCTAAAAGAGCTCCTTTAACTTCTTGACAGAGCAGCTAGGCCTCTAAATTCAAGAATGTGCCAAGAAGTAGGAGATTTTGAAATTTTTTAAGTCAGATAACATTTTTCTCACAAATATGGAAAATAAAACCCTTGGTTTATAATACGTTGTCTAGAATGGTAAAGGAAAAATAGAACTTAATGGAAAAGGGGCCTTAAGAAAATCAAAACACCACCGAAGCAGCACCGAAGCAGCACTGGATTCATCTTTCTGCTTTGCCAGAGATTTCTTTAATCAGATGAATGTAACAAGTTGATTAGGCTTTGCAAGCTTTAAGAAAAGTCAGAACCACTTATACTGAAAAATAGGACTCAGGATGTAAATTATTCACAGTTCATTAGACTAAGACAAGCATTTCTCAAACATTTCTCTATGCTTGAGAAAAGCGACATATTGAACTCTATTTTACTGTGAGGCTCAAAATGGCAATTAACAGTCTTAAGCTGCATATAAAACCCAATATGAACTGCATTTACAAGAAAATTGTGTGAGAATCAAATTATGTTATCTTTGGTTTGAAGAACTAAGAAATAATTGCCAATAAGTATTCATGTATAGGACCAATTTTTTTGAAACAAGTTATTTTAATTACTACTAGTGTCAGGAGTACGTGAGGGTGATTTTATTAGATTTAATGTGTTTAGTGGAGCTGCCTGACTGTAGCTGCTATTCTTGACAAGACATTAGAATTTATTTCATATTTGCATTGTTCATTGCCGACTGATGCTGAAATAAAAATATAAGTTAATCTCTCATTTTTGCAGTACTCTTAAAAACTTCTACTAAAAAAAAAATGAGCCAAATGATGAGTTGCATAGTACTATTTTTAAATGCTCCAGAACACCTACTGATAGTAATAAAGAAACAGATAAATGGATTTAAAAGCTCCTCCCTGTATTTGTATTAGATAATGTTTGTTTGTGTTAGATGACCTAATGAAGAGTTTCCCAGTTCTTCTGTCCAGGGTCTGTACTTTGATACAGCTTCCAATCATTTGAAACTTCCTGATCCTTCAATCACAGGTCTGCCCCTTAAGGGCCCTACCACCTACTTCCCAAACAATGTGAAAAAAAAAAAAAAGTTTCTAAAAAAAAATGAAATAAAAGCATAGTATACATCAAGCCACTGAAAGCAAACAAAACTAACTGGAAACTTTCACCATACGCTATGAGGAAGAANTACCACCTACTTCCCAAACAATGTGAAAAAAAAAAAAAAGTTTCTAAAAAAAAATGAAATAAAAGCATAGTATACATCAAGCCACTGAAAGCAAACAAAACTAACTGGAAACTTTCACCATACGCTATGAGGAAGAAGTTCTCTGAACGTTCAGCTGGGGACGACACCATCATTCATTGTGGTGAGCAGATTGAAAATTCAGTATATCTAAGGTTGACATATGTGGGCTACCTTTCACCCCATCTAAGAGTTAACTGCTTTCTCACTCAGGGCTATTTTCTCTTTTCAGTCCTTGTAAATTTTCTTCAGTCTGAACACCTAAAGACTTGGCAAACATGTATTTAGATTAATGTGTTTATTTGCAGTTGTGAATAGAACAAAACTCAGAGGAGAATATATCTGAATATTTTATATTAATATCAGGTGATATAAATTAACACTTTTCAAGGTTTCCATTGCCTATTAATTGGTAGTTATTCTACAATGAAAGAGCTTTCAGATGGCCTGGGGAAAAAGTTAGAATCTGAAATAGAAGTGAACTGCAGTTATAAAAATAAATCTCTAGAAAGAAGAGGAGAGAAAGAAGAAGAATGTTCTAATCTTACCTTCATCATAATCTTATTAGCATTTCTAGTGAGTAGTTCAAGTATCAGTCTATAGTCTTATGACTCTGTCTCATAAATATGTCAAGAGCAAAGTATAGTTATTTTAATAGTCTGTGTTGGTGGACCATCATGGATTTAATTAAGAGACAACTAGTGTATGAAATATGACACAAAAGCACAAGACTTAATGGAGAAATGCTTTACTGCAGATTTAAATCAGGGCCACAGACTTAATGATGATCCAGGCTCAGAAATCCTACTTAAATTTAATTAATGCAGACTAGTGCAGACCTGTTCATAGAGGAGGAAAAAAACACAGACATAAAAAACATTAGTGATTTAAGATTCTCAAAGTACACTGCTTTATTTATAAGGTTATGTGAGCATGGGGTTATTAATAGCTTATTGTTTTGAAATTTATTATATGAGATATTTATAATGTAAGCTCTATAAAAGTCTTTTAAAATATTATTTTGAGTCTCTTCATGTTCTGTGATGAAGCACCACCTCCTTTCCTCTAAGCAAAAACACAGAATGCAATGATAGCCCTTTTGATCAGATAAAGACCGAGGGAAATGTGATTTAAATCTAAGTTCTTTCAAAAGGAGCATACATATTGTTTCTCTAGCTTAGTTTCATATGGACATGAACAGAGAAAGGACAGAATAGTACATGGTCTTCCTATTTCATTAAGTATTCCTTGTTTTATTCATTAGAACTACTGGGCTGGAAAATCTGGGTCTGTTCTATCTATAACTTTACTATTATCACAGAGAGAAATCATCACCAAGAACTTTATAAATATATTGAGAAGATATGATCCTTATTACTTTTAAGAATTCAAACTTACCACTTTTAAGAATTTATGAGATAAAGACTCATAACATTTACTTCTTAACAGACTTACACTAAGCCATACCCAGGATCACTTACTTGTCAGTGAAGTCAGGTTCATATTTTCTGTTTTGTTTTTACTTTTTAATTCTCTCCAAACTTGTTAAGCTTATCTTAAGAATAATTTTAAGGGACTCAGTGAAGATGATTATACATTCTTTCTGCAGTCTTTCATAGTCTGCATCATCATCCAATTTTAGAAATCTGTACATGTTCACATTGTCTCAATATTTTCCTAACATGTCTTTTGTCAGTGACCATTTTTTGAAGAGTCTGTACAATTCTCAGTGAGCCAAATTATCTCTTTCGTAATTCAGAACACTATTAAGAGTATTTATTTATTACATGTTTATTCATTAGTGGTATATATTTCAACTTTTGCTAATTTCATCGTTTCCCTTGCTGTATCTGGGGGAAAAAAATCCCTCTCATTCACTTTAATTAATTTTTCTACATTAATCCATCCCACCCTATGTCTCTGCTTGTTTTATTTGTATGCTGTAGTTTAATTTCTTTTCCCTTTATTTCCAGTACAGATTGTTTTTCTGGAACACTGTGTTTTTTTTGTGGAAAAATAATGGGTTATTTCTTTTCATTAAAAAAAAATCTATTCTTTTTGGCATATGCTTCTAGAATGTGTTTTACAATTTGCACATATGGACATTGTTTTATTTTTAAAACTGAAAAGATAGTCTTATGGGATTTAAAAAATAATATCCATATTCAAACCTTTAGCATTCATTTGTTTGTTCTTGAGCTTGCCTAAGGTCCAAATACCACTAAATATGTCAAGTTCTGCTGTTGATTGAACAGTTTTTTGAGATTTTGATTAGAATAACCATTAAGAGGTTGGTTGTTTTAAAAGGCAGTTAAACAAAATAATTGTAGTTTTATTAACCTTTTATTACTTAAAAAAAAAGTCAGTGCAGTGGGACTTTAATAATTTGCAAGTATAACTCACCTTCGTGGCATCAACCTACCAGAAATTAAGTGTTCTGAATCATCAGATCCCTAATCAAAGCTGTAAAGTGACACATGGTGAGTTTGGATGAATATTTTTAAATGATCTAAACATTTGTATGGAGAAGGCAATGGCACCCCACTCCAGTACTCTTGCCTGGAAAATCTCATGAATGGAGGAGCCTGGTGGGCTGCAGTCCATGGGGTCGCTAAGGGTCGGACACAACTGAGCGACTTCACTTTCACTTTTCACTTTCATACATTGGAGAAGGAAATGGCAACCCACTCCAGTGTTCTTGCCTGGAGAATACCAGGGACGGGGGAGCCTNTTCATCACCCAGCCCCTTGTCCAGCCTCTCTTCCCTCCAATAAGGTCCTTCAAATGGCAGCCAGGGTTGTCCTCTCCACCTGAGTGTGTCTTCACCATCTCAGCTCTGAAGATGTCATTATCAAGTTTTAAGCCCTTTTAAGAACTCCCTGGGGTTTAATAAGCACAGTTTTTCTGTTTGGGAGGATGAAGAAGTTCTGGAGATAGAGAGTGGTTATGGTTATACAACATAGTGAGTGCACGCACTTAATGCCACTAAGTTGTCACTTGAAAAATGTTAAAATCATTAAACAACCAAACCAGAAGAAAAACTCCCCAGAGTCCGGCTCAAGGCCCACTATGGCTACCCCAACCTCCCTTTCCAATTCCACCTCTCCTTTTTTTCATCTACAGAGTGCTTCACCTCAGAATGCCACTTGTTGTTCCCAAGACTTACCCCCACTTCTCCTGTTTCCTCACCCCTCCTCTTGAAAATCCAGGACTGGATCTATTCCTTTACTCAGTGAAATTACCTTTTCTTGAACATCCTTCTGCAGGCCTCTGTCAGCATGCCCACAGTGACAGGCAGCCTGGTGCTTTATGAGACATTTACCCCATCTCTGGACAGCTCAGATTGTAAGAGACGAGTGTTAGGGTTTGGAGTGTGATTCTCTGGATTTGAGTTTTGGCTTCATGATTTACTAGTAGTGTGACATTGAGCTTGTCAGTTAAGTTCCCAGAACCTCTGTTTTCACCTCTGTTAATTGGGGACAATATAGGCAAACCTTGGAGATATTGTATATTTGGTTTGAGGACACCATAATAAAGCAAATGTCACAATAAAGCAAATCACACAAACTTTTTTGTTTCCCAATGTGTATAAAAGTGATATTTACACTATACCAGAGTCTATTAAGTGTTCAGTAGCCTTGTGTCTAAAAAAAAATCACATATCTTAATTTAAATATACTTTATTGCTAAAAAATGCTAACCCTCATCTGAGCTTTCAGTAGGTCAAATCTTTTTGTTGGTAGAGGGTTTGCAAATGTCATGAGAATTATCAGAATGTGGCACAGAAACATGATGTGAGCAAATGTTGTTAGAAAGATGGCACTGATGGATTTCTCAACACAAAGTTGCCACAAACTTTGAATTTGTTAAAAAAACATACACACACACATACAGCATCTGCAAAGCACCATAAATCGAAGCTCAATAAAGCAAGGTATGTCTGAAATGGTATCTATCTCATAGAGGCATTGCAAATATTAAATGAGATACATTATGAAAAGAAAAGGAGATAATGGATATGTAGAATCTAGCATAGCGCCCAATACGTAGGTCAGTGCTAAGAAATGTTAGCTTGATATGTATACATTGAATGAAGATCTGTTGCATAGACCGAAACACAGACAGGGCGGGGAGGAATCTGCGAGACTGATTGTGGCAGACGCTTGTGGTTCCCAACAGCTAGTTCCCCGCCTCTGCTGGCCAAGTGTGCCTCGTGTTCCTCGTACTTGGATGGGGCCAAGTCTGGCCAGTGAGTTCCATTTAATTGCTGTTGACTCTCTCCGAAGTTTTCCTTTTCCTTCTCTCTTGGCAACAAGCAGCATTGAAGATGGTAATTGTTCCATAAACTTGGGCCCCTGAGTGACTAGGGTGCGTCAAGCTCCCCCTTGCTAAGAAAGAAACCAAATTTTTCCTGGGATGCTCCATTAAGATTTGGGGGTATTTGTTGCTACAGCAGGGCCTAGCCTCTCTCGACTGATAAACCTGCTCACTCAACCTTCTTGTTTTATAAGTGATGCCCAGGTGAAGAGGTGGTCACAGGGGCCTGGGGCCCTCATCAAGCCCACATCCGGTGCCTGACATAGCTGGTTTTATTCTCTCTTTGGTGTCTTTCGTCATTGGTCTTCCCCATTACTGAGCCTCCCATTAAGGAGCCAATTGAGGTGACATGTTTGACTGAGTCCCATTGACATCATGTACTTGTCAAACCCAAGCCTCCAATCCCCTTAGTTAATGGGCCTCTGGGAGGTGAACCCCACTGTGGACTCATGTCCTTTCCAGAGTGTGGGGCCAGGTTGCTCATCAAGCCATTGCTCCCACCTGCCAGCTGGTCACCTTCTTCCCTGCCAGTGCTTTCTCCTCTACCCCAGCTGCCAGAGTCATCTGAGAACAGCACAGCCTCCACCCTGGCATTCCCCTGTTTAAGCTTCTGCAGCGACTCCCGCTGCCTGGAGAAGAGAGAGTGCACCCTGCCTGGTGTTCACGGCTCCGCAGGGACCAGCCAGACTGACCCCACTCATGCATCTGACCCACATGTCTCCTGCCACCTCCCTTCTCCTCCCTGTGCTTCCACCCCAGAAGTGAGTATTCACTTCTTCTGTATGCGTTCCCCACTCTGACACTTCACTCATGCTGGCATCTAGACCCAGGGTGCCCTCCCACCACCTCACTCTCTTCCTTATCGTCCAAGGCTTAGCTCAAATGCCACCTCCTCCAAGAAGTCTTGGTGGAATATCTCAGTGTGATTCGACCATTCCCTTCTTCTTGCATGACTGTGTCTCTACCATAGTTCCCACTTTTATCCTGCCTTGTGTTGTGGCCTTTTGTTTTGGTCTTCTCTCCCCAGTGAAGGGAGAGCTCCATCATGGCCAAGACTATGTAACCTTTCCCGTGTCTCCATCACCTATCACAGGGTCTGGCTCTAAATCATTATCCCATGAGTGTGAATGGGACGAATGAGTGTTCTAAACCTCCAGTGCACCTCTTACTACATTCTGTGAAGTTATTCCTGTACCTCCTCTAGATGATAAGTCCCCTGAGGACAGGGACCATGTCTTACCCTGTATCTAGCCCAGGCCCTCAGCAAACACTGGAGCAGTNTGTTCTAAACCTCCAGTGCACCTCTTACTACATTCTGTGAAGTTATTCCTGTACCTCCTCTAGATGATAAGTCCCCTGAGGACAGGGACCATGTCTTACCCTGTATCTAGCCCAGGCCCTCAGCAAACACTGGAGCAGTGCACCCCTCAGAAGAGCATGCTGCAGAGGTGTATGTGGGGTAGGAAGGGGTGGAGAAGGCTTGGCAGCACATGCTGGAGTGCGGTCCCTCCTCAGCAGATGACCAGGTCCCCGTCCCCAGGGCCAGGGCTGACAACGCGTGATATTTGTGCATACCTGCAGCGGGAGCACCCCCAACTCTCCTGACAAGCAGCCCGCATACGGCTTGTGTTCTTGACCCTGACTTTTTAAAATGTCACACCTGTGTTTGTGGGAGTGGGGAGGGAGGTACTTATTGACAGCTAATTAGAAAACAGAACTGGTATCTACCAGTCTTTGAAAAATATTTTGTAAATTGGGTAATTGGCTTTCCCAGTGCAGAGGAGAGATGTGTGCTGCGACTCCATCATCCTCAAATAACACAGTCTGCAGCCAGCCAGGAATTCTGAGTGACAGCTTCAGGGAGAATACAGAAATGCCAGTTTTTCTCAGTAACCAAGATGGACAGTCTGGCTCTCTGGAGACTTATAGAAGCAGATGGTCTGTCCATCACCTTGGGGAAGGAGTGTGAAAAACTCAAGATGGCTGGAGTTAATAAGCTCTCTGGGACAGAGCTACGGCTATGGTTACTTTTATTTCAGGCTGTATCCACCAGCAGGGCTTGTATCCGCCATGCAACAGTAATTTTGTCCAGCCAGTACATACTAAACACCTGTCTGGAGCCAGGCCCTTTGTGAGCACAGGAGGGACAGAGGGGATGAAGACCGCCCAGTGCAGCAAATCTGAGTTATATCTGGTCATGTCCCTTGAATTTTGGATTGACGTCAGTGTCCTGAATGATAGGGCACAAATTTTAACTGCACAGCATAATTTCTTTCTACCTTTTCCCCTAATATTTATTTTGTCTCCAAATTCTTTTCGCCTTGCTGTAATAATTTCCCACGTGTGTTGATTTCCGTGCATTTTATCCTTCTTCTAGCAGGTGGTTAAGAATGTTTACTGGTCAATGCAGTCTAACTGCAGTAAAAAAAAAACAAAACCCTGAATTCCAGCGGTTAATGTCATAAGGTGATTTCTTGCTCATATTATAGTCAAGTGCAGATCAGAGGGTGTATTGGTTGGGTCCTCTGGGAAGCAGACGCCCAGAGTTAGAGGTGCTTTGGGAGGAATGCTTGTGAAAGAAAGAGGGGGAGAGCAGGGAAAGCCAAGCAAGCCTTCAGAGTGTGGGCAGGTCCGCCACCTCTGAAAGGAGAAGGGGAAGGAAGGAGAGGTGGTTAGAAAGAGACTCCAGCAATGGTGCAGCTCTGAGGAAGTCTCAGCCAGAACACAGAGGCTCAAGACTGCCCATAGCTGAGTCTTGTGCTGACCAGAAATGACGGTGAGCATCTGTTCGGCTGCTGTGGGTTGGGATTACCTGCGAAGAGTGAGTCGGGTGCTGCAGGCACTGCTCCCAGAGCCTGTCACCTGGGAGGCTGCCCGCCCTGTGATGGCTCTGTGGCAGCCGTGGTGCCCCTCCATGGTGGGCATAAGGATTTGGGGTTGGGAGGTCTAGGTCCTTGGTATCTTCCCCACTCACACTGTGGATGGAAAGAGAGCACAGAGCACCTATGGGAAGGCTTTCTATGCCAATCCTGGGCATAGCACGCATCCCCTTTGCTCACATCCCATTGCCCAAAACCCAGTGGTCACACCTAGTTGCAAGGGAGACTGGGGAGTGGACTGTTGCTGTGCATCCAGGGAGGACAGAGTCCCAGCTCTGCTTCTTACTCCCTGGGTAAAGCTTTGGACAAATTACTTACCTCTCTGACCCTCAGTTTCTTCATCTATTAAAATATGGAAAATAAACAGGACATGCTTCATAGTGTTGTTGGGGAGGATTGAGTTAATAAATATTTAAAAATTATAATAGTGTCTGGAACAAAAATGCTTTTTAGAGATTGCTGTGCTATTATTACCATTCTTATTTCCAGATTTAATATGTCAGTAAATGTTTCTTGAGTAACTACTCTGTTCAAGGAATTAAATGTCACAGGGACTTACTTGCTTCTCTTAGCACTTAGTGGATGCTCAGGAAATGTTTGAATGAATTAATTTCAATGAAAAAATAATACAGTGTTTTGGATTCTCGTTGGCCATGGTGCTGGACTAATTTTTAAACATGGTTTAACAATAATAAATGTTAATTCTTGTGCTTTGGCTCAGAAAGTCAATCACAGAAGAACGGAAGGAGATGAACTTAAATGATTGAGAAAGCATCTTGGAGTGTGAAAAGCCTACCAGTTTAAAAAATGAGTTTCTGTCTATAAAAATAATATGTGCTTTAAAAAATCAAGTAAAACAAGTAAGTACAAAGAGGAGAATTTTTAAAAACTCACTCACCATCTTTAACTTCAGATGACTTCTAGTCCAGACATCTTTCCATGCAGATGTTATAGCAGAAAGATGGACAGAAACGCTTTTATTAAAAGATCATTATTACGTGTTATGTGAAGTTACTGTTAAATTTTATTCATCTGAATTTAACAAGAAAATAAGGAAGCGTAAAGCAGAAGGAATTGCTCAACATTAAACAATTTTTCTTCACTATAGAAATTATTTGTTTTTAAAATATATGAGGGTAACAAAAGATTATGAGGAGCAGTGAGGTTAGAGTCGGCTTTTAAACTGGAGTTTTCTGCCTTAGATGGTACCCATTAAAGTCCTTTTATGAAGGAAAGGAAATTAGCAATCTCACCACTTCTTTTCCCTCCTCCACATTCTGAATTTTATGTTACATTATTATCTTTACATTGTTTCGTGTTAAATGGGTGCATCACTCACAGTCACTCCTTTTTATCACAAGCCCTCCTTTCCTGAGATCTATACTTTGATTCTTTTTGTAGGTGGCTGGATTTTTAACATCAAGGCAATGGCAACCCACTCCAGTACTCTTGCCTGGAAAATCCCATGGATGGAGGAGCCTGGTGGGCTGCAGTCCATGGGGTCTCTAAGAGTCTGACATGACTGAGCGACTCCACTTTAACTTTCCACTTTCATGCATTGGAGAAGGAAATGGCAACCCACTCTAGTGTTCTTGCCTGGAGAATCCCAGGGACGGGGGAGCCTGGTGGACTGCCATCTATGGGGTCGCACAGAGTCGGACACGACTAAAGTGACTTA
>SJYV01036727.1:1351021-1394919 GCA_006410875.1 Neotragus pygmaeus
GGGAGGTACTTATTGACAGCTAATTAGAAAACAGAACTGGTATCTACCAGTCTTTGAAAAATATTTTGTAAATTGGGTAATTGGCTTTCCCAGTGCAGAGGAGAGATGTGTGCTGTGACTCCATCATCCTCAAATAACACAGTCTGCAGCCAGCCAGGAATTCTGAGTGACAGCTTCAGGGAGAATACAGAAATGCCAGTTTTTCTCAGTAACCAAGATGGACAGTCTGGCTCTCTGGAGACTTATAGAAGCAGATGGTCTGTCCATCACCTTGGGGAAGGAGTGTGAAAAACTCAAGATGGCTGGAGTTAATAAGCTCTCTGGGACAGAGCTACGGCTATGGTTACTTTTATTTCAGGCTGTATCCACCAGCAGGGCTTGTATCCGCCATGCAACAGTAATTTTGTCCAGCCAGTACATACTAAACACCTGTCTGGAGCCAGGCCCTTTGTGAGCACAGGAGGGACAGAGGGGATGAAGACCACCCAGTGCAGCAAATCTGAGTTATATCTGGTCATGTCCCTTGAATTTTGGATTGACGTCAGTGTCCTGAATGATAGGGCACAAATTTTAACTGCACAGCATAATTTCTTTCTACCTTTTCCCCTAATATTTATTTTGTCTCCAAATTCTTTTCGCCTTGCTGTAATAATTTCCCACGTGTGTTGATTTCCGTGCATTTTATCCTTCTTCTAGCAGGTGGTTAAGAATGTTTACTGGTCAATGCAGTCTAACTGCAGTAAAAAAAAACAAAACCCTGAATTCCAGCGGTTAATGTCATAAGGTGATTTCTTGCTCATATTATAGTCAAGTGCAGGTCAGAGGTTGTATTGGTTGGGTCCTCTGGGAAGCAGACGCCCAGAGTTAGAGGTGCTTTGGGAGGAATGCTTGTGAAAGAAAGAGGGGGAGAGCAGGGAAAGCCAAGCAAGCCTTCAGAGTGTGGGCAGGTCCGCCACCTCTGAAAAGAGAAGGGGAAGGAAGGAGAGGTGGTTAGAAAGAGACTCCAGCAATGGTGCAGCTCTGAGGAAGTCTCAGCCAGAACACAGAGGCTCAAGACTGCCCATAGCTGAGTCTTGTGCTGACCAGAAATGACGGTGAGCATCTGTTCGGCTGCTGTGGGTTGGGATTACCTGCGAAGAGTGAGTCGGGTGCTGCAGGCACTGCTCCCAGAGCCTGTCACCTGGGAGGCTGCCCGCCCTGTGATGGCTCTGTGGCAGCCGTGGTGCCCCTCCATGGTGGGCATAAGGATTTGGGGTTGGGAGGTCTAGGTCCTTGGTATCTTCCCCACTCACACTGTGGATGGAAAGAGAGCACAGAGCACCTATGGGAAGGCTTTCTATGCCAATCCTGGGCATAGCACGCATCCCCTTTGCTCACATCCCATTGCCCAAAACCCAGTGGTCACACCTAGTTGCAAGGGAGACTGGGGAGTGGACTGTTGCTGTGCATCCAGGGAGGACAGAGTCCCAGCTCTGCTTCTTACTCCCTGGGTAAAGCTTTGGACAAATTACTTACCTCTCTGACCCTCAGTTTCTTCATCTATTAAAATATGGAAAAATAACAGGACATGCTTCATAGTGTTGTTGGGGAGGATTGAGTTAATAAATATTTAAAAATTATAATAGCGTCTGGAACAAAAATGCTTTTTAGAGATTGCTGTGCTATTATTACCATTCTGATTTCCAGATTTAATATGTCAGTAAATGTTTCTTGAGTAACTACTCTGTTCAAGGAATTAAATGTCACAGGGACTTACTTGCTTCTCTTAGCACTTAGTGGATGCTCAGGAAATGTTTGAATGAATTAATTTCAATGAAAAAATAATACAGTGTTTTGGATTCTCGTTGGCCATGGTGCTGGACTAATTTTTAAACATGGTTTAACAATAATAAATGTTAATTCTTGAGCTTTGGCTCAGAAAGTCAATCACAGAAGAATGGAAGGAGATGAACTTAAATGATTGAGAAAGCATCTTGGAGTGTGAAAAGCCTACCAGTTTAAAAAATGAGTTTCTGTCTATAAAAATAATATGTGCTTTAAAAAATCAAGTAAAACAAGTAAGTACAAAGAGGAGAATTTTTAAAAACTCACTCACCATCTTTAACTTCAGATGACTTCTAGTCCAGACATCTTTCCATGCAGATGTTATAGCAGAAAGATGGACAGAAACGCTTTTATTAAAAGATCATTATTACGTGTTATGTGAAGTTACTGTTAAATTTTATTCATCTGAATTTAACAAGAAAATAAGGAAGCGTAAAGCAGAAGGAATTGCTCAACATTAAACAATTTTTCTTCACTATAGAAATTATTTGTTTTTAAAATATATGAGGGTAACAAAAGATTATGAGGAGCAGTGAGGTTAGAGTCGGCTTTTAAACTGGAGTTTTCTGCCTTAGATGGTACCCATTAAAGTCCTTTTATGAAGGAAAGGAAATTAGCAATCTCACCACTTCTTTTCCCTCCTCCACATTCTGAATTTTATGTTACATTATTATCTTTACATTGTTTCGTGTTAAATGGGTGCATCACTCACAGTCACTCCTTTTTATCACAAGCCCTCCTTTCCTGAGATCTATACTTTGATTCTTTTTGTAGGTGGCTGGATTTTTAACATCAAGGCAATGGCAACCCACTCCAGTACTCTTGCCTGGAAAATCCCATGGATGGAGGAGCCTGGTGGGCTGCAGTCCATGGGGTCTCTAAGAGTCTGACATGACTGAGCGACTCCACTTTAACTTTCCACTTTCATGCATTGGAGAAGGAAATGGCAACCCACTCTAGTGTNGGAAATGGCAACCCACTCCAGTGTTCTTGCCTGGAGAATACCAGGGACGGGGGAGCCTGGTGGGCTGCCTTCTATGGGGTCGCATAGAGTCGGACACAACTGAAGTGACTTAGCAAACATTTGTAGGATAACTATCAAATGGTTACAACTCAGATTTTTTTTAAGTATAAAAGAATTTTTATAGTGTGTTTTTAATATGCACTGATCAAAAGTATAATAAATCCGCTTTTATATAACCCTGTTGTAGAAAACAGTCAAGCCATGGGTTTCTAATATGCTTACATGAGATCTATTTTTTCATCTGTCATCTGAATAAGTTATGTAAAAGTTCACTGTAATTTTATTTATTCATTTTTTATTTTTGTTTGTATCATTAAGCTAATTCAAAGTCATTTAAAAAGGACCAAATTTTATTCCACATGAAAATGTTTGATTTAATCTATTGCAGAACAACTTGTTTTATAGCATAAAATAATGCTTAACAGGCTGAGTTTAAGTATGAATACCAAGGATTATAAGACTCTCTTCCTTACATGGAAAAGAATTTTGTTTCCCACAAATTAGTAGATTGAAACTTGCATATTACAAAGCATTCGTACTAGATAAAATAAAAGACATCCTTTTAAATAAATGTATAACATCATAAGAAATTCAGTTCAGTCACTCAGTCGTCTCCGACTCTCAGCGACCCCATGAATTGCAGCACACCAAGCCTCCCTGTCCATCAACTCCTGGAGTTCACTCAGACTCACGTCCATCGAGTCTGTGATGCCATCCATCCATCTCATCCTTGGTCATCCCCTTCTCCTCCTGCCCCCAATCCCTCCCAGCATCAGAGTTTTTTCCAATGAGTCAACTCTTCTCATGAGGTGGCCAAAGTGCTGGAGTAAAAGAACTCATTTGTGGCCAGCAGCAAACTAGGAGAAGAAATTCCTAGAGCTAAGCTTGCACTTAGCTACTGAAGAGACATTGGTTCTGTTTTCTGACTGGCACAGTCTTGCTATTCAGTGTTGATTCTCAAACCAGCAGTGCTGGCATCACCTGAGTACTTCTTGAAGGTAAAGAATCTTGGGCTCCACCTTATTGCTTACTGAGAATCTGTCTTTTAAGTTACTCAAGTGATTTATGTTCCTACTACATTTGGGAAGTTTGGTTTGAGAAATCTAAGCTGTTTTTAATTCTGTAAGTAATTGGATGGCAAAAAACAAACCCTTGGGCTTTCTCAGAGTTGGGGGTCATATCTGGAGACCTCTCCCACCAGTAAAGCCAGGACTCAGAAAAGGATAAACTGGAGTAGTGGAGAATTTCTCCTCAGAGATAGACATCAAAACAGCTTATTGTTCTCGGCTCTGATTTAGAGTGGAAAGGGGAAAATTCTTCTCTATGAGAAGTCATAGCCTTTAGTAGGCCTACTTGTGTTGTTCAAAAGCTTAAATCCTTTATAATTTTGCAACATTAATTTGAATAATCACAATTGAGAATTTTTGTTAAAGACAACAAAGATTGGTAGTGCTTCAAGTTATCTAGCAAAGCCAACAGAAACAATTTGTTTAGAAACATAAAGAATGAATTAAATGTATAAACAAATGAAAAATATAAATTGCAAGAGACTATCAAAATGATCAAGTAAACTTGTGGTGAAAAAATCAAATACAACTTATAAAAACGGAATATGCAACTAAAATTAAAAACTCAAAGGAAGGGTTAAAGGACAAATTGGGCATTGTGAAAGAGTAAATTAGTGAACTAAAAGATGGATATGAAGAAATTACACGAAATTGTCACCAGAGGGAGAAAGGATGGGTAAGGTCAATCCAGGCATAAGAGACATGGGGGATGATTACCAGGAGGTAACAGAGCTAATGGGAGGGTGATGTAAGGGGAAAAAAGCTCTAGAATTGACTACACATAGAAATTCTTAAATTTAGTAAGCAAAGAATCCTAGACACTAACAATAAAAGGAATATACATTAGAGTCAAAATGCAGATTAACAAAGAATATAAATAGAGAAAAAATAAATTATGTAAAAAGGAATAATAATGATAATAATATAAATGGTAGAAATAAAAGTAGAAAGGAATGGAATATCTTCAAAGTGCTAAGAGAAAATAATATTTAACTTACATTGGTATAATCAGTGAAATGAAGACATTTTCAGATAATTTTCTCATCTTAACCAAAACCTTGCCATTGAAGAACTTATAATGTCCTTTAATAAAAAGAAAATTGATCTCAGAACGAAGGTTGGATTTACAGAAAGACAAGTAGATTAAATAAACAATAGACATGTGGGTATATGTAAATAAAAATTGACTATACAAAAAATAAAAACAAAATCTAACTGGAGGATTTAAATAAATTCATACACACACAAATATAGCCAAAAGACATAAATAAACAATAATAAGAGAAAAGGGTGCATAATAGAGTCGCAACTGAAATAACATACTAAGACAATGTTTTATATAAATAAATTTTAAATCAAAATATAAGAATTCTTAGAAAAATACAATTTGCTAAAACTGACTAATTTAAAAATCTTTTTTATTCCACTGTATAACTCAGGGAGCTGAAACCAGTACTCTGTGACAACCTAGAGGAGTGGGATTGGGGTCAGAAGTGGGAAGGTGGTTCGAGGGAGGGAACATATGTATACATATGGCTAATTCATGCTGATGTATGGCAGAAGCCAACACACTATTGTAAAGCAATTATCCTCCAATTAAAAATAAATAAATTTTAAAAAATCTGTTTATTCCTAAAACCATGAAAAAAGAGGGCTGAATTGGACATTTGAATTTAAAAATAAATACCAGGTCCCAAGGAATTTACATGTGAGTTTTGCCAAGCATTAAAATAATATATATTTTTAATTCTAGATAAACCACTTTTACAATATAGGAAGGAGATACCTTCTAACTCATTCTGTAAGGTTAACATACTTTTCTATTAATATATTTTTGGTGGAATTTTACATTAGAGTAAATATAAGTAATGTTGTATTATACTTTATCATGAAAATATTTTATAATCTAGAACCCAGAAACTTAATTGCTAGTTACATTCCATGAGAAACCTTTACAAATGACTGTCAGGAAACATATCTGAAATACCGTGGCATGTTTATAACAAGAGAAGAAGAAAAAAATGTGTAGCACACCTGATATATTTTACCACAGAGAAAACAAATGGGAGTCTCAGCCATTCTGAAGGAAGAGCCTAGGGTTTTCATAGGATTCTCAAAGTAGCACTTAACCTTTTCCTCACACAAAAACAAATTTAGAACGCCTGCCCAGATATCAATCTGATATATTCTTTCTTGCAGAGACCTTCAGAACTACCTCATGACATGTCAGAAGCTAGAGTTTCCTGTTACACCAATCCCCTACTTGAATCCTAGCTCTACCACTTACTGGCTATGTAATTTTGGACACATTTTAAATTTTTCTTGACTCAGCTATTTTCTCCCCAAGGTGGAAAAATAACAACATCCAGTTTACTGATCAATATCCATCTACAGGTTGTAGGAACTATTTTCATTATAGTGATAGTTTCAACAAAAGAAGCTTTCTAGATTTCAAGGAAGTTTCACACATATTATCTTATTTCAGTTGCACAAAGAGCATCAGTATACTTATATTTTCCTGTTTATAAACTTCTGTTTGGATGATTGTTTACTTATTGGTTACTTCAAGGATTATGTTTGCCTAATAATGATCATTTGTACCATGTATTGGATGATTGCTATGTGCCAGGTACTGCAGTTAAAAACTTTGCTTTTATAATGACATCCACTTTCTTTATCTCCTTTAACTCTCACCATAACTCAGGGCCTGTCTTGATAACAAAGGAGCAGTTGTGCTTGGTAAAGCACTTTCAAAGATGATGAAATCAGGAAATTATGTTACATTTTCCACCAAAAAAGGGACAGCGATCTTTTTGGACTATCATGAGGTGCTGAGAAAGTAATAGTTTCTTTCTGCAAAAAGCACATAAGAAGCATTTTACCATTTTTTAATGAACAAATAATAAACATGATAAATAATTCAACTTCCTGGTAATCAAGTTAAAACATTAATTAAAATTATTTGTCACCATTAAAGTGACCAATTTTTTCAAGTAATAAAGTCTAATGTTAATGAGGGTACTTAGATATTTTCAGATATTGCTTAGGGCATGTAAATTTTAAAACATTTTGGATGGAAATATTGCAAAAAAATGAGTATATTTATATTTTGAGCTAGCAATTTTATTTCTAGAAATAAATGCTAAGGAAACAATAAAAGAAATATAGGCAAAGATCTAAATATGAGAATTTTATCCAACATTATTTATAATTTTAAATCATTGAAAGTAGCCAAAAGTTCAAAAATAATGCAAATAATATAAGAATATAACATATACATATATTTCAATACTATGTGGCTATTTAAAGTTCAGTTTTAATGAAAATTAATAGTACAAAAATTACTAATGATTTAAATTAAAAAGAGGTTGTAAAATGGTATATACAATATCATATTTTTTGTGAATATGTATAAGATTGAAAGGAAATATACGAACATCATCTATTGTAGAATAGCAAGAGAAATTTATTTACCTATTGCTTACCTAAAATTTTCAAATTTTCAATAATAAACATATATGATCTTTGGAATAAGAATTCAAATCACAAAAGCTAGAAAATAGATTGGATAGAGGAAGCCAGTTTGTTTTAAAGAAGTCTAAAGTCCTGTCAAATGAATTCTTGCAATGTCAGTGAAGATAGTTATAAATTTAAATAAATATAGAGATCATTCATAGGGCAAAGATGCAAACCGCTGCATCCCTTTTAGGATTTCATTGGGAAACAAAAAAGGACACTGTTTAGAATCAGTGTGAAAATTCAAAACACTTGAGTTATAGAAATTATGGCCATGACCACATAAGATAATATTTTCAAATTACAATTACTTGTTTCAGACCACAGTACAATTTAGCTTTGCAAAGCTATGTTAGATCCTCACAGTAAATCACACATTGTGTTCACTGCTGAAAACCCAAAGAGGTCCCAGCTTTCAAGAAGCTCCTTGTTGTAGTTGGCACGAGCGCAGTGTTTCTAAAAGTGTGACTGAAAGGCAGCTCCATCAGAGTCACCTGGGGGTGGGGATTCTTAAAAATGCAATGTCTAACTCCAGAGATCTGTTGTTTAAGATAGGAACCTACATTCATGAGAATTTCTCTAGAATATTCCTATAGTGAAAGTGTTAGTCTCTCAGTCGTGTCTGACTCTTTGTGATTCCATGGACTGTAGCCTGCCAGGCTCTCTGTCCATGGAATTCTCCAGGCAAGAATACTGGAGTGGTTAGCCAGTCCCTTCTCCAGGAGATCTTCCCAACCCAGGGTTTGAACCCAGGTCTTCTGCATTGCAGGCGGATTCTTTACTGATTGAGCCACTAGGGAAGCCCTTATGCATTCCTGCTAACGTTTGAGAGTTCCTGGCATGGAAGAAAAACTGGGAGCTTCTCAAATCAAACAGATCCAATTTGAACCTCACTACCTCTTTATTACATTTTTTAAAATAATATAATTTAGATTCTGCCACCAAGACAAAAATATACAATGAAAATTATTGCTCTATCTTAGCTATTGTATTTCTTGGTTTGATTTAATTGACTATTCACTCCTTGGAATTCTCTTTTCTTTTAGCTCTGAGATTAAACACTGTTCTTTTCTTGTCTCTCTGATCACGCTTTCTCAGTCTTGATTTTTTAAGTAACCTGTGTGCGTGCTTGCTAAGTTGCTAAAGTCGTGTTGACTCCCTAGGACCCTATGGACTGCAGCCTGCCCATCTCCTCTGTCCATGGAATTCTCGAGGCAAGAATACTGGAGTGGGTTGCCGTGCCTTTCTCCAAGGGGTCTTCCTGACTCAGGGATCGAATCTGTGTCTCTAATGCCTAACCAGCATTGGCAGTTTGGTTCTTTACCACTAGTGCCATCTGGGAAGCCTAGTAAGGAATCTACTGTGGGTAAATTAACTCATGAAACTCAGTATCTTCACTTATCAAACAAACAAACAAAACAATTCCAACAACAAAATTTTCTCATAGAGTAGTTGAAGATTAAATTAGATAATATATAACCAAAGCTGAGACTCAATAAATATTAACCCTTGTTATTAAAAGAGCCATAATAGAGATAACACAAGATACTTTGGAACCCTTGGGAAAACTGGGAGTGAAATGATGTCAGATACGAGTTCTCTTGAATGATGTCACCGTTTAGTTGGTTAAGTCTTGATGAACAAGACAGACAGAGAAGGATTTATTTATTTATTTATTTATTGAAGGATAATTACTTTACAGAGTTTTGTTGTTTTCCTTCAAACCTCAACATGAATCAGACATAGGTGTACATATATCCCCTCCCTTTTGAACCTCCCTCCCATCACCCTCCCCATCCCGCCCTTCTAGGTTGATACAGAGCCCCTATTTGATTTTCCTGAGACATATAGAAAATTCCCCTTGGCTGTCTATTTTGCATATTGTAATGTAAGTTTCCATGTTACTTTTCTATACGTCTCACCCTCTACTTGCCTCTCCCCATGTCCATAAGTCTTTTCTCTATGTCTGTTTCTCCATTGCTACACTCCAAATAGATTATTCAGTACCATTTTTCTATATTCTGTATATATGTGTTAGAATATGATATTTATCTTTATCTGTCTGACTTCATTCTCTATAATAGGCTCTAGTTTCATCCACCTCATTAGAACTGACTCAAAGAATTCATTTTTATGGCTAAGTAATATTCCATTGTATATATGTACCACAACTTCTTTATCCATTCATCTGTTGATTGACATCTAGGTTGCTTCCATGTTATAGCTCTTTTAAATAGTGCTGTAATGAACAAGCGGATACATGTGCCTTTTTCTATTTTGGTTTCCTCAGGGTGTATGCCTAGAGGTGGGATTGCTGGGTCATATATTGGTTTTATTCCTAGTTTTTTAAGGAAACTCCATGCCATCTTCCATAGTGGCTATGTAGATTTACATTCCCACCAACAGTGCAAGAGTGTTCCCTTTTCTCCACACTCTCTCCAGCATTTATTGTTTGTAGGTTTTTTGAAGATGGCCATTCTAACTGGTGTGGGTGATATCTTACTGTAGTTTTGATTTGCATTTCTCTAATAATGAGCGATGTTGAGCATCTTTTCATGTGTTTGTTAGCCATCTCTCTCTCTTTTTTGGAGAAATGTCTGTTTAGGTCTTTTTCCCAATTGTTGATTGGGTTGTTTGTTTTCCTGGTATTGAGTTGTATGAGTTGCTTGTATATTTTGGAAATTAATCCTTTGTCAGTTGTTTCATTTGCTATTATTTTCTCTCATTCTGAAGGTTGTCTTTTCACCTTGCTTGTAGTTTCCTTTGTTGTGCAAAAGCTTTTAAGTTTAATCAGGTCCCACTTGTTTACTTTTGTTTTTATTTCCATTACCCTGCTGCTGCTGCTGCTAAGTCGCTTCAGTCGTATCCGACTCTGTGCGACCCCATAGATGGCAGCCCACCAGGCTCCCCCGTCCCTGGGATTCTCCAGGCAAGAACACTGGAGTGGGTTGCCATTTCCTTCTCCAGTGCATCCATTATTCTAGGAGGTGGGTCATAGAGGATCTTGCTTTGATTTATGTCATCAAGTGTTCTGCCTTTGTTTTCCTCTTAGAATTTTATAGTTTCTGGTCCTATATTTAGGTCTTTAATCTATTTTGAGTTTATCTTTGTGCGTGATGTTAGGAACTCTTCTAATTTCATTCTTTTACATGTAGCTGTCCAGTTTTCCCAGCACCACTTATTGAAGAGGCTGTCTTTGACCCATTGTATATTCTTTCCTCCTTTGTCAAAGATAGGGTACCCATGGATACATGGGTTTATTTATGAGCTTTCCATCTTGTTCCATTGGTCTATATTTCTGTTTTAGTGCCAGTACCATACTGTCTTGATGACTGTAGCTTTGTAGTATAATCTGAAATCAGAAAGGTTGATTCCTCTATCTCCATTCTTCTTTCTCAAGACTGCTTTGGCTATTCAAGGTTTTTTGTGTTTCCATATGAATTGTGAAATTTTTTGTTCTAGTTCTGTGAAAAATACCATTAGTGATAGGGATCACATTAAATCTGTAGATTGCACTTGGTAGTATAATCATTTTTACAATATTGATTCTTCCTACCCAGGAACATGGAATAACTCTCCATCTGTTTATGTCGTCTTTGATTTCTTTCACCAGTGTCTTATAATTTTTTGTATACACTTCTTTCATCTCCTTCAGTTCAGTTCAGTTCAGTCACTCAGTCCTGTCTGACTCTTTGCAACCCCATAAATTGCAGCATGCCAGGCCTCCCTGTGCATCACCAACTCCCAGAGTTCACTCAAACTCACGTCCATCAAGTCTGTGANACACCACAGTTCAAAAGCATCAATTCTTCGATGCTCAGCCTTCTTCACAGTCCAACTCTCACATCCACACATGACCACTGGAAAAACCATGGGCTTGACTAGATGGACCTTAGTCGGCAAAGTAATGTCTCTGCTTTTGAATAAGCTGTCTAAGTTGGTCGTAACTTTCCTTCCAAAGAGTAAGAGTCTTTTAACTTCATGGCTGCAATCACCATCTGCAGTGATTTGGGGGCCCAGAAAAATAAAGTCAGCCACTGTTTCCACTGTTTCCCCATTTATATGGCATGAAGTGATGGGACTGGATCCCATGATCTTCGTTTTCTGAATGTTGAGCTTTAAGCCAACTTTTTCACTCTCCTCTTTCACTTTCATCAAGAGGCTCTTTAGCTCTTCCTCAGTTTCTACCATAAGGGTGGTGGCTTTGTTGATTTGATTAGTATGTGTCTTGGCATGTTTCTCATTTGGTTTATCCTGTATGGGACTCTTTGTGCCTCTTGCACTTGATGGACTATTTCTTCTTCTATTCTAGGGAAAATTTCAACTATAATCTCTTCAAATTTTCTCATACTCTTTCTTTTTCTCTTCTTCTGGGACCCCTATAAATTGAATGTTGGTGTGTTTGATACTGTCCCAGAGGTTGCTGAGACTATCCTCAGTTCTCTTCATTTCTTTTTATTTTATTCTGCTCTTCAGAAGTTATGTCCACCATTTTATCTTCCAGCTCACTGATTTGTTCTACTGCTTCAAATATTCTGATATTGATTCCATCTAGAGTATTTTTAATTTCAGTAATTGTATTGTCTCTTCAATTCTTCTAGGTCTTTGTTAATCGATTATTGTATTTTCTCACTCTATTTTCAAGACTTTTGATCATCTTTACTATCATTATTCTGAATTCTTTTTTCAGGTAGTTTGCTATTTCCTCTTCATTTATTTGGACTTCTGTGTTTCTAGTTTGTTCCTTTATTTGTGCAGTATTTCTCTGCCTTTTCATTATTATTTTTTAAAACTTATTGTGTTTGAATCCCCTTTTTCCAGGCTTCAAGTTGAATTCCTTCTTCTTTTTGGTTCCTTCCAGCCTCAAGTTGGTGCAGTGGTTTCTGTAAGCTTTGTATAAGGTGAGATTTATGCTGAGTTTTTTGTTGTTGTTCTTGTTATTTTTCCTCTGATGTGTACGGCTGAGTGAGGTGGTAATCCTGTCTGTTGATGGTTGAGTTTTTATTTTTGTTTTGGATGAGCCATCCTGTTGTTTGGATGAGACATCCTGCACAGGGTGCTACTAGTGCTGGGGTGATGCCAGGTCTCACATTCAAGTGTTTTCCTCTGTGGGAATTCTCACTATTTGATACTCCCTAGGGTTAGTTCTGGTGTTGGAGAGGACTCTTGAGAGTCCCCTGGACTGTAAGGAGATCCAACCAGTCCATTCTAAAGATCAGTCCTGGGTATTCATTGGAAGGACTGATGCTAAAGCTGAAACTCCAATACTTTGGCCACCTCATGCAAAGAGCTGACTCATTGGGAAAAAAACTCTGATGCTGGGAGGGATTGGGGGCAGGAGGAGAAGGGGACGAAAGAGGATGAGGTGGCTGAATGGCATCACCAACTCGATGGACCTGAGTTTGAGTGAACTCCGGGAGATGGTGATGGACAGGGAGGCCTGGTGTGCTGTGATTCATGGGGTTGCAAAGAGTTGGACATGACTAAGCAAGTGAACTGAGCTGAACTGAACTGAGGATTAGTTCTCTGGTAGTCTAGGGTCTTGGAGTCAGTGCTCCCACTCCAAAGGCTCAGGGCTTGATTTCTGTTCAGGAACAAATATTCCACAAGTGATGTGTTTTGTCATTGAGATTAAAGCACATACCCAAAAACAAAAGACCAAAAATGAACCCCAGATGAATGGCAGTTACAAAATCAGGCAAATGATAATTAAAATAATGAAATATACACATACACATATATATCCATAAGCAAAATCAAAATGGTCCAACAAAAATAAAGTACAATAACTTGACCTGGCAAACAAAGGAAACCAAAAATTATATCTACCAGTTAAGAACAAAACTAACTAAAGCACAAACTGGAAAACAAGGCTGAAGTAAGGTGCCAAGTGGGGAATAAACAATGATAACAAAACTAACAAATATGTTGAGAGGAAAGGAAAGAAAAAAATGAAAGAGAATAGATATGCAAAGTTACATAGAGATATATAAAGAAGATTTATACGCATTAAAGATTAATTGCAAGGGGTTAAGAACAGTAGGAAAAGCAAACTAAATAAATGTAGAAAAAATAATAATAGATTAAAAAAAGGAAAATCCCATAGAACTGCAAAAGCCCAACTTAGAGAAAGAGGTTTATAACAAGAAAAAGTGTGATTGGGGGGAAAAAAAGTCTCAAAAGCTTAATTAGATTTCATAGTGCCAATAAACTTGACAACTACAACGTGGTGGGTTGGGGAGGAAAAAGAGAAAAAGAATAAAAAAAGAAAAAAATTCAAAAGAAGCTACGAAACAAGTCAAAACATAAGAATAATAAGTGTCCTTCATTCACTGCTGTCAGGGTTCTTTCCCTCGCTGGAAGTCACAGTCCACCTCACCTCCCTAGGATGCCCTCCAACACTGTGCTGGTCTCTGGACCTGCTATGGGGGCAGCTCAGATTCTAATCTGGTCCTGCTCCTGTGTGTTCTTGCTTCCAATATCCACAGCTATCAGAATTAGTGCGTTTTCTCTTGTGGGAGCTCTCGGTGTTTTTTTGTATATTCCTTAGACAAACAGTCTGGCTAGTTGATCATGTGGATTTAATCTTCTGCTTGTACATCTGATGAAGGTTTTGGGTCTTCTTCCTTAGAGACACTGCCCCTGGGTTTCAATTGTGGTTTTATGTCCACCTCTGCATGTGGGTCATCCCCTGGGGTTGCTCCTGAGGCTACCCTGGAGGATTTGGGCCTGCCCCAGGGAGAGGGCCAGGTGTGGAGGTGGCGCAATTGCTTAGGTCGTACGAATTCTGCAGCACCAGGTACTCAGGGAGGTTGGCAGCTAAGGCAGCAGGAAATATAGTGCTTTAGAAGGGTGTGGCAACTAGTGTTGGCCAATAGACTCCAGCATTCTTGCCTGGAGAACCCCCCTGACAGAGAAGCCTACCAGGCCACAGTTCACAGTGTCACAAAGGTCGGACATGACTGAAGCAACCCCGCATGTGTAGACACAAAACTTTTTTTTTTTTGGCCTGTGGCAGCTCTGCCCCAGTGAGGGTTGAGCAGGAAGATGGTGCAGCCGCCTAGGTTGCTGGGACTGTGGCAGCACCACGTGTGCAGGGACTGCCTAACCACAGGAGTTACGGCCCTAGCAGAGTCATTTTTCAAGCCCCTGGCAGCTGGCGATCAGAAGACCTCCTTGGCTAGTCTTTCTCCATGGCTCTGCCCGTTCAGGCACTTAGAGGGCTCCCTTGCCTGGGGTCCGTCCCTGTTGTTCAGCACATCAGGCACAAAGAGGGGACCCCCTGGCTGTGGCCCTACTCTGTAGATCAGTGCGCCAGGCACTTAAAGGAGCATGCTGGGTGGGCTCCTACTCTGTAGTTCCACGTGTCAGGCACTTGGTGGGCCAGCTTCTCTATATTGTTCAGCTGCTAATGCTGGCATGTGGGAAGAGAGATGCTATAGTGATGGCTCCACCCCCTATGCCTGACTCAGCAGTATCGCCTTGCTTCTATGACTGCCTGTCTTTCCTTCACAGGCCTTTCCCACCAGTCTTGTCCTTCACATCCCCTCAGTCAGTCTCTCCACAATCAGCAGCAGCTCTCGCCCTGGGATTGCTGCACAATCCCTAAGCTCCAGCTCCCAGCCACTGTGTTTTCTAGAGGACCTGAGTCCCTGTCTGGGGTAAGTATAGCTGCCGTAAGGACTGTCTGATTCTCATTCCCTTTAGGCTGCCACAGATCAACTATTTCACTCTCAGCCTTAAATGTTTCTCCTCTAACTCAGACAACTGCCCCAACATGAGGATCAGACCCCTACTTCAGTTACCCCACTCGCTGAGGGTGGTCAGGTCCTAGTATCACTCCTGTTTTTCCCCCTAGTTTCTTCATCCTACTGAGTTTTGTGTGGTTCTATATATTCTTTACTGCTGGTCGGTACTCCTGTCCACTCTCAAATGCTGTTCTGCATGCACTTCTGTGTCTGAAGGTGTATTCTTTATGTATCTGTGGAGAGAGATATACTCCATGACCACCTACTCCTCTGCCATCTTGTTCCCTTCCAAGAAAGATTCTTTAAAGCAATTGGATTAATATTTTATCTAATTTGACCAATTAATTTTATCAAATGAGGTTGAATTGTAGAAATGATTAGTTGACTTAGTTAAGTCATTTAACTGATTTATTATTCCACATTTTTCTCTTTATTTAAATTTGTTTTCTCTTGATTTAAAATTTCAGTTTTAGATTCATAAAACCATTTCCTATGAAAGGAAAATGGCATGAACCACAATATTACATTTAACCAAATATAAAAATAGCTGTTTTAAACAACTGAATACATTAAATTGGGGTAGATGGAAAATAGTGGCAATTGCTTTACAAAGAACATTTTATTTCAAACCATTATCATCTACTGGGAGCTTTCTTTCAGTGCATTTTAAATAATATTCATGCAAGGAATTGCAATAAAATGTTTATATGGTGTTTTATACTCTTTTATACTTATAGTAGAACAAAATATCTCTATATCTTTGAAAATTCTCAGTAGTTTCCTCACTTGATTTTCATGTACAACTGTACATTGTGACCTATTAACTTCTTTTCATGGCTTAGTCTTACCACTTGGCAACTAACTGTAGGCTAAGGGTCACTTTCCTGTTATTATTTGAGACTATTTATGATACTTGAGGGGCTTCCCAGGTGGTGTTAGTGGTAAAGAAACCACCTGCCAATGCAGGAGACATAAGAGATGCAGGTTTGATCCCTAAATCAAAAAGATCCCCTGGAGGAGGGCACAGCAACTCTCTCCAGTACTCTTGCCTGGAGAATCTCATGCACAGAAGAGCCTGGGGGCTACAGTTCATAGGGTTGCAAAGAGTTGCATGTGACTGAAGTGACTTAGCAGGCATGGACGCAGGATACTTGAGATGTGATTGGAAGCACAAAGTACTTCAAATGAAGTTTAGCTTGTGTTAATTATACAACCAATGAATACAGTTTTGAATCACAGCTTATGGATACTGATTAAGAATTTTGTGAATAGATTCTGTCATCTACTTGTTCCAGGAGAATTTGTTTAAAATAATGACATCAAGAATTCTCCCCTGTTTGCTGAAGCAGTTGTATGGAAATTTATGGAAGAACTTTGGCTATAGTTGTCACTCATCCTGATATCAGGCTGCTGCCAATTTAGGGCTGTGAACCCTTTGGAAAGTAGAAGGGTCCTATCTGTGGCTAGAGAGCTGAAAGTGCTTCAGTCATAGCTAAATATAGTTTGAATATTATATTTATTCAAACAAATTCATATTTATGTATAAAAGGATGTGAACCTTTTGCACAAATTTCTATTTCTTTGTGAGAAGAGAATAATGGTATTTCAGCTTTTGAAAATTGTAGGAAGAGTTACTAGAGGAAGTTAAAAATATTAGAAGTATTAGAGGAAGAGTTAAGAAACTCATTCTAAGATAAATATGGTAGAATAAGAATCTACAGATGCTCAGGTTTACTTTCAAAAAGCCCTAAAATAAATTTGGAAGAGTAAGAAACTAAAGATACTCAAGTTAACTTTTAAAAAGGCTTATCACTCTGTTAGGTATTATGACATGTCAGAAATATATAGGAATATGATAGAATGATTCCAGGACAGGTAGTAACAATCATACCATATCAAATGACACACCGTTATTTCTGCCACATTCTGTTCTTTAGAAATCCAGTCCACACACAACACTCTTAAAAGAAGAAGTATACAGTAATCTGTGGAGATATTGTTTAAACTACTGAAAAGGAACCACAATGAAAATGAACATTGAAAATGAACATAGAAAATGAACAAGGAAGTTACATGACTGAGAGGTATATGAAAAGGTGGCCAGACTTACTATTCATCTGAGAAATACAAATTAAAACAAAGAGATAACACTTTATATAAATCAGAATAGCAAAAATGAGTAACTCAGATAATATCAAGAGCTGACAAAGAAGGTGGCCAAAAAGAAGTTTCATAAACAGCTAGTGTGATTGTAAACTATTTCAGGTATCCTAGAAGGCAAAATTTCAGTATTTAGCAACATTTCTGAAAGAACATATGTGTTCTTTATCCCAGAGGTCCCATTTCTGATTGTACATTCCAAGGAAATTCTCACCACGTATGGAAGTAGTCACGTATGAGAATGTTTAACCCAAGGTTGTTTATTCTGGTGCAGAGTGGGAAATAAAGTAGTTTTTAATGTTCTATATACTGGTCAAAACTAAGAAGAGACAGATTGTATGTTCTACAGCAGAATGCAAATCCTAAAAAACAAGAGGTCTCTGGGTTAAAATGTTGGAAATTCTGAAGCATTATACCATTTGTTAGAAAGTTAGAAAGCTATGTAAACATAAAATATGTGGTGTTTTAAAAGGATCCTACATGTATCAGGATATATATCAAACACATTAAACTTGGGACATATAATTGATAAGAATGGTAGCATAGATCATGGGAAGTGAGAAAAAAATAAAAGAGGACTTGCATGTACTGTTGCTAAAACTGTGCAAAAAAAAATTGAGGGACATGATTAAATAGGCTCCAGCCATCTGAGAACCAATGAAGCATGTGAAAATATGCACACACACACACATACTCACATACACAACACTAAACAATTTAAGTAGCCACTAATAAGATGACATACTGAATTAAAGAACATCCCCATGATGAATATTATTCATCCATTAGAATAATGTTCATGAATAATTCCTCATGATTTTCATGGTGGTAAGTGAAATTTTTAGGAAATGAAATAAGCTTAGAGGGAAAATGCAAGCAAAATGTGCATACACATAAATACTGAAATTCACAAAAATTTTAGAAATTACTGAGTCTAATTTTTGTTAAATTATTTTCATCTTTAATCTTGTTTGTTCTTCTAGTGTTTTTTGTGATGAGTGTAACAAACTCATAATCTTAAAAATGTGTATTTCTTTTAGGTCAAATATTCCTTTTAAAAATTAATTAATCAACTATCAACAAAGGGACTAAAATATAATCTATGAATGGGAAAACATACTGGCAAACCATATATATGAAGCCAATCATAAGAGTCATGAACAAATTTATCAGATTTTTGTGTGCAAGCCTGAATTTTGTTTCAGTCTATAGGTTTAATTAGGAAAAGCTACCGTAATTGTTGAGTAGAGTTCTCCAGTGAATGTTCTAGTCTCTTGCCAAAAGTTAAGGTTTGTTTTTCTAAATCTGTATCATGATGTTGGTGCTAAAATATTTTCTCCAGAAAATGAACCAGCATTTCTTTAAAGAAACAACTGATTCTAAATATAGTACAGGAAATATATAAAATTATTTGAAGTATCTTATAGTTCCAGAAAATAATAAATTACTCAAGACAAATAAACTAATGCATAATAACGAACATATATCAAAAGGATCAGAAAGCCAAATGAAAGAGTTCTCAACGGTCAAAGCAGAGAAAAATTTGAGCAAGAAAATAAATAGTGTTGGATTAGATCCAAAAATATAAAATAGATATATGTGAGTCTTGATAAAAGTAAATAATTGAATAGATAAACAAATGGAGGGAAAAGAGAAAAATCTCCCAAGCAGAGGAATCCCAATAATTTATGTAGATTCTCTGTCCTTTAGAAGGTGGAATATAACTCTTCGTTCCTGGGGTGTGAGCTCCACATAGTCCCTTGCTTCCAAAGAGGCAAAAGAATGTATGGAAAAGAAAAAAAATTAGTTGTCCATAAAAAAGCCCCCAAAACAGTACCTTAAGTCAAATGACCAAGGTTAGTATCAAAACAATGTCAAATTGATATTATGTATCTTTGATGTCATGTGATGAGAATGGCACTTCACCTCTGTCATCTTCCTCTCAAAGCATGTTACTTACTCTAATCACAAGAGAAAGAAAGAAAGAAAGTGAAGTCACTCAGTCATGTCTGACTCTTTGCTACCCCATGGACTGTAGCCTACCAGGCTCCTCCCTCCATGGGATTCTCCAGGCAAGAGTACTGGAATGAGTTGCCATTTCCTTCTCCATGGGATCTTCCCAACCCAGGGATCAAACCTGGGTCTCCCGCATTCCAGGTAGACACTTTAACCTCTGAGCCACCAGGGAAGCTTAATCACAAGAGAAATATCAGACAAAGCCCAGTTGAGGGACAGTTTGCAGAATACCTAACCAGGTAATCCTCAAAACTGTCAAGGTTGTCAAAAACAAGGAAAATCTGAAAAACTGTCATAATCAAGAGATACATAAAGAGACATGACTGATAAATGTAATGTGGTAACTTGGATGGGGTTCTGGAACAGAAAAAAAGGACTTTAGAAAAATCTTGGTAAACCAATTAAAGTATTGACTTTAATTAATAACTATTTATCAATATTGGTTCATTAATTGTGATAAAGGTACCACATGAATGTAATTTTGCAGTGATTCTTTAAATCTAAAACTACTCTAAAATAAGAATGAACAGTGTTTCTGGAATTTTTAAATCATTCATTATTTTTAGAATTCTGAATCCTCAAACTACTGAAATATTTTCTAAAAGAATTTGAGTTCTGTTGCATGGGTTAAATGGAATATGGTTTCATAACGTGGTTTGCATGCAACGTCTACAGTGTTTGACAGAAGTTTCCTCAGTATGAACAGCATGGAACATGCAAAGGAAAAAATGCAGGATGAAATGACTAGCATACGAAGAGAAAGTGAGAGTATGAATAGCATAGGACCAAATAGCAAGGACCAAATAGCATAGAAAGAAAAGTGAGAAAATATCAAGGTACATCATAAGAAATAGTATAGTGAAACTTCATTGAGTAGAATTTGGAATTTGTGATATGACTGTGACAAAGATTACAGCAGCAGCATAAAATTTTGCCCAAGAAATGCTATTTCACTGGCTTGAGATTTCTTAACACCATGATCTTTGTATCAAAGGACTGATATGGTCAAATGAAGTATTAATGAAACACTGAAATAACGATTATAATAACATTAGCAGGGACAGCTATTATNGCAGCATAAAATTTTGCCCAAGAAATGCTATTTCACTGGCTTGAGATTTCTTAACACCATGATCTTTGTATCAAAGGACTGATATGGTCAAATGAAGTATTAATGAAACACTGAAATAACGATTATAATAACATTAGCAGGGACAGCTATTATTACAATAATACATAGTATATACTGGCTATATTCTTTCTTTTTATTCTCACAAGCTTCCTTATGAGAATGGTAGGTATTATTGCTGCCATTTTTTTTAATGGGAACACTGAGGCCTAAAAAATATGACAGTCACATAGTTAACAAATGTAAATCCAAACAAGATCTGTCTGGCTTCCAAATCTTAGCAGTTTTCACAATACTAGAAAGTCTATAAAAATGTCAGATACATGATGTAAGTGTTCACAGAACAATAGTATGAGTAATCCTATCTGATGGATCACCTACATAACACTTCTGTTGACTGTGACACCACAGTGTTTTTAGGGTATCTATATTTGTGACATATTTATAATATATATAAAATATATATATTGCATTTTCCAAAGATAAATGTTAAACTTTGTGTACATATTTTGAACATTCATCAACTAATGACACCAAATTGGAGAAGGCAACCCAGAAGTGTACTCAATTGCTTACAGTGTAAAGATTTATATTTTATCATTTATTTATTTGCAAGTGGATAATTGAGAGGCTCTCAGTGTTAAATTGTTTGCACTCTGCTAAATGATTTGATGCTGATGGGCCCCAGATGTCCTGAAAATGTTCCCACACCCTTGATGGCTCCCTCCATACACTCATTACGGCTTTAGCATGGCTGAACATATTTACAAATTCTAGGTCACCATCTGCAAAAGATGCCATGTTTTATCTATTTCAAATAAAGTATGTGCCCTATGTATTATGAATAATATTATGCCCTTTGAAAAATATGATAGTATTAGAGTATAATAATCACCAATGTATCTTTACGGTTATCACAAACTGAAAAACCAGGGTATTAGATGGAATGCTAAAGTCACCAAAATGAAAATAGGCAGGGTTTGTTGGAATGAAAACCCCTTCTTACTTCTGTATGGAAACCAGATGCCCACTTAAATGTTCATATTTTCTTTTGTTTTATTTTTGTCCCCAAATTGATTTTCCCCATCCAATATTTCCTGCTGCTAACTTCTAAAAAGTGTAAGAATAGGTAAGAATTATGTTAAGGGTACAGTGTTGAACACTTAGTGTGTGGTTAACAAATGACTAGATGTGTTAAGAAACTAGCATAGTGATTTTGCAGGTGTTGGTCAAATGTATTTTAATGTCTCTACAAACCATATTTTCCTTAAAGTGTTCNCACCTGATGCGAAGAGCTGCCTCATTTGAAAAGACACTGATACTGGGAAAGATTGAGGGCAAGAGGAGAAGGGGACGACAGAGGATGAAATGTTTGGATGGCATCACCGAGTCAATGGACATGAGTTTGAGTAAACTCTGGGAGTTGGTGATGGACAGGGAGGCCTGGGGTGCTGTGGTCCATGGGGTCAAAAAGAGTCGGACATGACAGAGAGACTGAACTGAAAGTAATTAGCCGATAGTAAAGTTTTATATATATGCTATTTTGATTTTATTTCTATATTGAGTTTTTAGCACTTGTGAGCATAAACACAGTTAATACTGAAAATGACCAATTTAATTTAGCAAAACTCACTTTGAAAGAAGTCAAGAGACAGGCCATTATTAAAATATACTCTCAAGAGTACAACTATAAATCTTGAAGAGTTTCATGACAATTTGGATAACTGTTCTCCATCATTATTAGCATTCTATCAATCATCAAAATTTGAAATTGGAAAATTATTTTGAGTAACAACAAATGGGTGGGCTGGGGGAACTGAGACTGAATATCTTCCATGGAATATTGAAATATCATAGAACATATCTACATGTTCTCATTTTTTTCAATAGTTTCAGCATAGAAAGACCAAAATAATGATTTTTTCATACGTTTACTTAAAATTTTTAGAGCAGATTTTTTCAAAGAAACATAATTAAAATATCATAAATATTTAGCAGTGTAACTTGTAATGTGTTCCAATAAGTCCTTTGCATTGTCCATCCACACTCTCCTAAAAAGTCAGAAGTGACCATTCTTATTTATGTTTTCTTAATAAGATGTCACCATTCTTATTCATGTTTTCTTAAGATTCCCAGGTGGCACTAGAAGTAAAGAATCTGCCTGTCAACGCAGACTCAAGAGACAAGGCTTCTTTCTGGCTTACTTCACTCTGTATAATCAGCTCCAGTTTCAATGTATGGCAAAACCAATACAGTATTGTAAAGTAAAAAAATAAATAAATAGATCCTTTAAAAAAAGAGAGAGAGAGAGACAAGGCCTCGAACCCTGGGTCGGGAAGATCCCATTCCAAGAGAATTGGACAGAGGCGTCCGGAAGGCTACTGTCCATGGGGTTGCAAAGNTTTTCACGATAACGACAAAAAAAGAGAGAGAGAGAGACAAGGCTTCGAACCCTGGGTCGGGAAGATCCCATTCCAAGAGAATTGGACAGAGGCGTCCGGAAGGGGTTGCAAAGAGTTGGACATGTCTGAAGACAATCATGTTTTCTTATCAAGCTGAATACATTTTATAGAGATGTAAGTGGCTAAGCCAAAAGACAGATCATAGGAAAAAAAAATGTAGAAAATCCAGAAATTCTTTTGAAAATAGTATTCTCTGTGTGCATGTATTCCTTTAATACTATGAATGTTTGAGAAAGAAAATGTATAAAATTTATTTTAGTTATTTCAGTTTTAGGTTTATAATTTTACACTGTCAATATACTCCTAAATTTAGTGTTGTATTAAAATCAACTCTTCTGCTCTCTCTATTCCTTTAAAACGCTACTTTAAGCTACTTATCATTCAATCTAAATTTGAATGTGTGCAAGAAATAGGGTGCTTATGGCACTCACCCATTTAGATGTCAGAAGAGGTTCTATATGTCCGCTAAATTAAAACATCCTAATCATCAGCTGTCAAGTCTTGGAGAACTTGGCACTGTCTCATATTTCTGTTTATGACAGCTCGAAGAGGGCATGCTGTGAACTGCCTTTTTTTTTTTTTTCCTTCTTAGGACCCAATTAAGAGTGACAAATGCAGGCGTTTTAATATCCTAAATACAAATATGCGATATTAAGCGTATATCTAGAGGTGAGGTCACTGACTTATTTGCCAATGTTCAACATTCTGAAATGGAAAAGTTAAGATTTGTTTTGCCATCATTAAGTCTCTAGCTCAAATCATCAAAATATTGCTTTGCCAAGTATGAATGGATCCTAGAAATTGTAATTGCCTAAAGGTGGCAAAAGTGTGACTAACTCCTAGGAAGAAAAAAATAAACATAGAGACCAATCTCTTTGAGAACATTACAGAAATAGAATAAATAGTTAGTGGCCCAAGAAGGCAAAAATCCCTAAAAGGAGCAGACTTTCATTTGATGGTTGTTGGAGAATTTTCTAGCATATACGTTAAACAAACAAACAAAAAAAAAGACTTCTAGAAAACATTAGATTGAAAGAAATCTAAAAGGAAGACATAGCCTATTTCCTGCCATTTAGCAGCCAACTCGTTCTTACTAAGAAGTGTAGTATTTTGCGACAGAGCAAACAAAAAGATAAGGTGTGAGCCTCAATTAGGAATTATGTTAAAAAAATAACTGTAAAAAACTGTGTACCCAAGCAATATTATTACAGATGGATGGGCTTCGTTAGTCAGGCCATAGTACTGTCATTGATCCCAACAATCCATCTTCTCACAAGTCTTCCTCGTGTTTCCAAGGAAATAATCTGTAACTTCAGGCAGTTAAGAAAAATAAGAAAAATAATTTGAAGAAGATCAAAACAATTCACATTGCCACATATTATGTATCTTAAATTTCATGATTGGTGAATTCAATAAGCAGTTATAACATTGTAATGATATATATGTGCCCCTTAAACTGTTTTGTAAACATGGATCCTTTATTTAACATAAGCAAAGGCATTTTAGAGATGATCTAAATGCTCCAGTTTGAATGTCCTGGATGTCTGGCATTGAAACTTGATATTCTCATTGCAGTATAAATTCTGTAAAAATCATGGACTTCCCTCTAGCTGTAAAGATGGTAGTTCTCTTTCTTGCCACTAAGCCACTGAGAATACTGATCACTGAGTTTATTACAGTACTTACTTAAGTGCTATCTTTTCAGTCAGCTCTCTGTTATTCATGAGCTGATTATCTAGGTGGTGAATTACCAGTGTTCCTCCTTCTGTTTTCCTCTACCCCCTACCCATTGACTATTTCCGTGCTTGTTAGTATTTCCACCAGTAGGTGAGCAACAGAAAGAAGCGTTGTTGAAATGCCAATCAATCAGTTTTATTACTTGTTAGCAAGCCCTTATAAAGGTTTGGTAGAAGAGGGAAGCTGAATGTAGTTGTTAAAATTAGGTTTGGAGGATTATCTGTGGCTTTTATTTATTCATGTTCTTTCTCTTGTCTATTAGCATAATCTATGACTATTGCATTTTACAATTATATCTTGAATAAAAATGTGCTTTTAGTAGACACAGCGACATTTTATTAATAAAGCTGTGTATAGTCTGTGAAACACATGGGAGCTTTCATTTATGTGGCATAAATATACGTGTAAAATATTATGATTAAAAGTGACTGCTTAAATAATGTTGGTAGTATTTAATAATTGATAGTTACAACATGGAGAGAACTATCCAATGCAATATGCAATACTTAAAGTTTCCACCTGCAGGTTTCCATATTCTCTAGTTTCTAGTGCTTTGTAAGCATTCAGATCACTATGAATTTCAGTTTATAAAACACCAAGAAACTTTAAGCTTAAGGCACTAGTGATATCATCATGTCCCTTTTCCATAGGTATTTCAACATAGTGGTTACTTACAGATGGTACAGTTCTGTGCCACTACCATTCTTTGAATCATCATTTACCCCTTGACCCTCAAATGGTAGACTTTACATGCCTAGGTACTTTTTAAAATGCCAGCACACAATATAATGAAATATTCTTTCACTGAAAAATAAACAACCTTCCATAGAAATACCTAAAGTTTGCCAAGTGGATATTTTTCTTGTCTAAAAATCCAAACTCCTTGAATTACTACCTTGGCAATCTCTCATCCCATATCTAGAGATGTAGCAAAATAATCATTATTGTAATCTTAATGTGAAGTCACTCAGTCGTGTCCGACTCTTTGCAACCCGTGGACTGTAGCCCACCAGGCTCCTCCATCCATGGGATTCTCCAGGCAAGAATACTGGAGTGGTTTGCCATTTCCTTTTCCAGGGGATCTTCCCGACCCAGGGATCAAACCCAGGTCTCCCACATTGCAGGCAGATGCTTTAACCTCTGCACCACCAGGGAAGAGAAGGAAAAATATGAACCATTGTTTGCAGACAGTCAGAAATACTAATTCACATTAAATGATAAGGATTTTTATCTTAAATTCTTTTTAAGGAAGTCAGTACACAATCTACTTTCTAGGGAGAGGAGCTTTGAACTTTTAAGTATGTGCAGATACAAGTTGGGCTTTCCTAGTGGCTCATAGGTAAAGAATTCGCCTCCAATGCAACAGCCACAGGAGACACGGGTTCGATTCCTAGGTTGGGAAGATCCTCTGAAGAAGGAAATGGCAACCCCCTACAGTATTCTTGCCTGGAGAATCCCACGGACAGAGGAACCTGGCAGGTTGCAGTCCATGGGGTCACAAGAGTTGGATGTGACTTAGCGACCAAACCACCACCAAGTGTAAGTTATTCACCCCATTTGAAAGAACTTTGATGGTCTCTATAATGCTATTTTTCTGCATACTAGTTGTCACAGGACAAATACTTGTAAGAAATAGTTTGCCTGAGTCCCTGTGAGTCTTTTTTCACCTATAAGACAGTATACATTAAAATGAGAAATTGTTACCCAAGCCAATTACAACTATGACAACAGTCTGTCTTGACATTAAACACAATGTGAGTAGAAATTCAAATTTCAGTCATCATGTAGATATATTCTTGTCCAAAAAATTCTGAAGTGGAGTCTAGAGTATTTGTAGGCCAGTTATATCAGGGACATAGATAAGATAAAGTGGATTCTCATGAATGAAGGAAAGGTTGTGAAGCCATCTGGTGAGTGGTTTTCAATCCACTATATATCTCCATGTACTATTTCTCCCAATTTTGGCAAAGGCAGATGACATAGACATTAGAAAGAAAGCTACTTGGTTCTTTCTGAAATATACCAGGAAACCAACACCATGCCTGAAGCCCTACCAAAACTTACACCTGTACTTTTTAGCATCAGGAAAAATATTTTAGGACCTCTCTTTAGCCCAACATGGTATATCTTGCAGAAAATTGTGCAGCTTTTCCAGGAATTAAGGTAATGGTGGGGAAATAGTTTTTTTAATCAAGCTATGAATCTGAGGGTTATAAGGAAAACAGTATAGTTAATGGTGGACAAGGGGCTTCCCTGATAGCTCAGTTGGTAAAGAATCTGCCTGCAATGAGAGAAACCTGGGCTTGATCCCTGGGTTGGGAAGAGCATCTAGAGAAGGGAATGGCTACCCACTCCAGTATTCTGGCATGCAGAATTCAATGGACTGTATAGTCATGGGTTCGCAAAGAATCCGACATGACTGAGCAACTTTCACAATGATGGGCAAATTCTTTAAGGCTAAGATTGGAGAATTGCTCCCCTTGTCTGACTGAAGCTTTCTTTCAAAACCCAGTTAATACACCTTTGACTTCCTTTTTTTCCTTAGATATAAACTTGTTAATTAACATGCAAGTATGAGTCCCTTGGACTGCAAGGAGATCCAACCAGTCCATTCTAAAGGAGATCAGCCCTGGGTGTTCTTTGGAAGGGATGATGCTAAAGCTGAAACTCCAGTACTTTGGCCACCTCATGCGAAGAGCTGACTCACTGGAAAAGACTCTGATGCTGGGAGGGATAGGGGGCAGGAGGGAAAGGGGACAACAGAAGGTGAGATGGCTGGATGGCATCACGGACTTGATGGACGCGAGTCTGAGTGAACTCNCTGTGGAAAATTCTGAAGGAGATGGCAATACCAGACCACCTGACCTGCCTCTTGAGAAACCTGTACACAGGTCAGGAAGCAATAGTTAGAACTGGACGTGGAACAACAAACTGGTTCCAAATAGGAATAGGAGTAAGTCAAGTCTGTATATTGTCACCCTGCTTATTTAACTTATATGCAGTACATCATGAAAAACACTGGGCTGGAAGAAACACAAGCTGGAATCCAGATTGCTGGGAGAAATATCAATAACCTCAGATGCGCAGATGACACCACCCTTATGGCAGAAAGTGAAGAAAAACTAAAGAGCCTCTTGATGAAAGTGAAAGAAGAGAATGAAAATGTTGGCTTAAAGCATAACATTCAGAAAACTAAGATCATGACATCTGGTCTCATCACTTCATGGCAAATAGATGGGGAAAAATAATGAAACAGTGACTGACTTTATTTTTCTGGGCTCCAAAATCACTGCAGATGGTGATTNATGAAAATGATGGCTTAAAGCATAACATTCAGAAAACTAAGATCATGACATCTGGTCTCATCACTTCATGGCAAATAGATGGGGAAAAATAATGAAACAGTGACTGACTTTATTTTTCTGGGCTCCAAAATCACTGCAGATGGTGATTGCAGCCATGAATTAGAAGACACTTATTCCTTGGAAGAAAAGTTATGACCAACCTAGACAGCATAGTAAAAAGCAGAGACATTACTTTGTCAACAAGGTCTGTCTAGTCAAGACTATGGTTTTTCCAGTAGTCATGTAAGGATGTGAGAGTTGGACTATAAAGAAAGCTGAGCACATGTAAACTCATGGCTGATTCATACCAATGTATGGCAAAAACCACTACAGAATTATAAAGTAATTAGCCTCCAACTAAAATAAATAAATTTTTTAAAAAATAAAGAAAGCTGAGTGCAGAATTGATGCTTTTGAACTGTGGTGTTGGAGAAGACTCTTGAGAGTCCCTTGGACTGCAAGGATATCCAACCAGTCCATCCTAAAGGAGATCAGGCCTGGATGTTCATTGGAAGGACTGATGTTGAAGCTGAAACTACAGTATTTTGGCCACCTCATGCGAAGAGTTGATTCATTGGAAAAGACCCTGATGTTGGGAAAGATTGAGGGAAGGAGGAGAAGTCAATGACAGAGGATGGGATGGTTAGATGGCATCACTGACTCAATGGACATGAGTTTGGGTAGACTCCGGGAGTTGGTGATGGTCTGGCATGATGCGGTTCATGGGGTCGCAAAGAGTTGGACACGACTGAGCAACTGGCCTGAACTGAATTGGGTTTTAATTTTTAGGTTGACTCAAAGTTCTGTCCTTTTGAGGATATTCTTAACTGTGAGCTGCTAACCTACAATGTCCACCTCAGTTTTATGTCAGCCCAAATAGAGATAATCTTTTCACTGAAGACAATGACCATATATTTGAGTAAGAAGATATGCAGGCAGAGGACTTTAATATTTCCTAGGCATCTCCCCCCAGATATATGGATTTATCAGCAATACCCTTTATAAATGGTCATGATAGAAATAATTCCATCTAATAGTATAATCACACATCCCAAATTTCTTCAAATATAAGAAATTCTGTCAAATAACTTTCTAAAATCTTGACAGTCTTTAACATAACTGTGAATACTATTTAAAATAATATATTCATCTGGCATGACTTAATCACAAAATTTCATGCTGTCAGTTCTTTAAATTCTTGTAGATATACCATTTTATCAGTTTATAACGTTTTCTGTCACAATATCAAGCTCACTGGCTCATAGGTGTCACTAACTTTATCCTTTTTTGAAAATCAGGACAATATATGCTAATCTTTATCATTCCCTCGAGCTGTATTTGACATAGTTTTTCATACATCACTGACAGTGGTTTATCAATTTCATCTGAACTCAATAAAAAATCGATAAGCTCTTCATTTAACTCTATGAACAAATGTTTGAACAGGAAACGTCTGAGAATAGAGCCCTTTGATGTCACCAGATCACACACCCTTTGGGGATAGACTTTCATATCTAAGTTTAATCAATCAAATGTTCCAATTAACTAGGCTTCAGGGCATTGACTTTCAAACTTGTTGACAATGAAGTTGCACTAAGAAATATACTTTTCATTGACCTCTCTCCTGTTCTCTGTTACACACACATGTACACACATACATGCAGAACATGTATCATCTTACTATATGTTTTCCTTCTGTTGTAGAAAAAGCTGCACCCTAAGCCCATCAAATTGATTTTATGGCTTACTAATGAGCAAGTCACAATCTATGCTTAGAAAAACACTGCTTCTAAATATCAATTGTGCATTTTTTTCTGACTGAACCTGATATAACACTAATTACTCATGTAAAGCTGACTTGAATTTCTTTCAGCCAAGGTTATCTAGACTATGCTGCAGTAACAAACAACCTCAAAGTCACACTGGCTTAAATTATAGTGATTTACTTCTCCATATTCATGTATATGGAAAGTTTCTGGGTTATCCTCATGTAAGGAACCAAGCTGAAGGCAGTTCCATCTCAGTGTTACCATTATTGCCAAGTAGGAAACAGAAACAGGACATAGTTCTCTAAGTTCTCTAAGTTTTCAGTTGGAATTGATACTGTAACTTACCCATTCCTGTTTTATTTGCAAAGGAAATCATGTGGACACCCTCATATCAAAGAGATAAATATTTTAACTTACTTTATGTCCAAATGGAGGAGAAATAGAATCATCGTGAACAATCCTAATGGCTTCCACAATCCTTGTAATTACTGCTGATGACAAATACTCACTTCAGTGTTTCCCATCAGTCAAGATGTCAGGCTCTAAGGCTAGGATTCTTAGGTGATGCTCAATGTTCTCAGTAGAATCTGATTCTGCCTTCCATGTCTGGCCTTCTCCATTATTTCCTTTGCTCACCTCTGAGATAGGTTTGAAATGATTATACCTTAGAGGTTGAAAAGTCAGTGGTCATCATATGTCAGATTTTCTTTCAATACAGACTGATAGTCTTTTTGATGGCATGAATTTCTCAAAAAAATTTTTTTCTATTTATAACAGTCAGATGTATATGCAAATAATCACATCTATTGTTTTGTTTTTAACATAATTTTCATAAATATATATATTTGCTTTCTCCATGCCCCTCCACCACTCTATGTCTCACTTTCTTTAAACACAGGGTGACTTTTATTTTTATTTATTTTTTATTTATTTATTTATTTATTTATTTTTTAAATTTAACTTTACAATACTCTATTGGGTTTGCCATACATCGACATAAATCCACCACAGGTACACACAAGCTCCCAATCCCGAATCTCCCTCCCACCTCCCACCCCGCAACGTCTCTCTGGATCATCCCCGCACACCAGCCCCAAGCATCCTGCATCCTGTATCAAATAGAGACTGGTGATTCGTTTCTTACAGGGTGACTTTTAATCTCTTTTCTCTAATCGATGTTCTTTCTCCAATTAAAAGGATTTTCTGGTTGCAGTGTTGTAATTGGGTCTTTACTCTGAGATTAACTTAATTTATGGGTTTTAACAATGGGTGTGAGAGCCATATTCTTGAGTTGATCCTCTTCACAAGGCTTAGTGTTAATAGGTCTTTGCTGCTCAAGAGCTTCCTTGGTTTCATCTGTTTCCACTGGAGTTGAAAAGCACTTATTTTTCTAACCTTATGAAAATCTGAACTCTAGACTCTCTCTAACCTCCTTCATTTCTGCTTGTGAACCAGCCAATACTTTGTTGTGCTTCTCTCACTTTTGGTAATGCCTTGTCAAATGCAACCAAGATTAACCCTAACACATACTAGCGTTTTGTTTCCCAATCTCTTCTCCAAGAAGTCCAAGTTCATTAGATACTTCTTTGCCTTCCAAATTATAGCAGGCAACAGGTTGACCAGATATTCTATGACTTTATAACACAGGTCACTGGCTTTCTAGATTGCAATAATAATTTCTTTATTGACTGTCAACTGAACAGTAAGGAAATGCTATGTATGTAAGTGCAGCTTAGGTTCATGTTGTGAAGGAACTCTAACACAGGGACCGATTTCTGAATCATTCAGTAATGACATTAGTCTACAGTGGCTTAGAACCACAATGATTCATTTTTCACTCATGCTACATGTCCAGTGCACATCAGCTGGGGACTTTGCTTTGGTTTTCCTCTTCCAAATACCAGGTCAGATGGAGTCCAGCTCATGTTTCCTAATTGCTAAGACAGGAAAAGGGAGACATGAAAATTGTGTACTGGCTCTTAAAACTTTTGCCTAATTTCAAAGCTCCTAATTCTAAAAGTGGTAAGGAAATGAAATTATAGAATATCCCCAAAAGGAAGACTCATAAAATATTTGTGACTTTAATGACTTTATATGTGTGCTTAAGGGTAGATACATGTTAAACACTGCATATAGCTTTTCACTTAATTCTCTAAATAATTGTGTAAATTGAAAATCATTATCCATTTTTTTGTCACGTGGAAACTGAGACTTAGCCCAGAAGACACATTAGCAAGTGGCCAAGCTAAACATTGAAACTGGGTTTATTTGTCTCCTGTGCTGGTGCTCTTAGTCACCTAAGATAGAGTGAATAAAGCACAACTAAATTTTAGAGCCGTCAGATCCTAGCTTTTCTCTCTGGAGATACTGCTTATCTCCTTTAAGTGTTTGATGCTAAGTCATTCTCTTCATTCTTTTCCAAATATCTTCCCAAATGTTTGTAGCAAAAAGATCCTAAGGTATTTATCAGTGTAATAGATGTTTATTTCTCATTCATGTACTGGTATAGGTTTTTGTTCCTGTTTATAAAGTGACTGTCCTTTAGACATTGATTTAGGGGTCAAACTTTTGTACTGTGGCCCTAGAGTACTTGGTGCCATCTGTATTTTGTGGGAGATGTCTCAGCCAGAAGTTTTAGCTCTCAGTTCTCCTTATATTCTATCAGCAAATATTAATCATATGGTCATATCCCGCTAAAAGAGAAGCTAGAAAACTTAGTACTTACTTGGTAATTGCTTCCTAGCTATGACTCTATGATGATGGAAGAGAATGATGGAGTTTTTTTGATAGCTAATATGGCATCACTGCAGAGAAGGCAATGGCACCTCACTCCAGTACTCTTGCCTGGAAAATCCCACGGAGGAGCCTAGTAGGCTGTAGTCCATGGGGTCACTAAGAGTCGGACATGACTGAGCGACTTCCCTTTCACTTTTCACTTTCATGCATTGGAGAAGGAAATGGCAACCCATTCCAGTGTTCTTGCCTGGAGAATCCCAGGTATGGAGGAGCCTGGTGGGCTGCCATCTATGGGGTCGCACAGAATCGGACACGACTGAAGCGACTTAGCAGCAGTAGCAGCAGTATGGCATCACTGACTCGATGGATGTGAATCTGGGTGAACTCCGGGAGTTGGTGATGGACAGGGAGGCCTGACGTGCTGCGATTCATGGGGTCGCAAAGAGTCGGACACAACTGAGCGACTGAACTGAACTGAACCCTCTCTAACACTCAAACACACATAGAAATGCACATGCAAACACATACACGGATATACTCACACATTCTGTACCATCATAATATGTCTCCAAGGAAGGCCTGATAGTAATAACGTATATTTTATTCAATATATCTTCTGAGAAGTTTTCCATGGGAAATTTTTATATTCAAATTTTAGATACATTTTTCAAAACCTCTATTAAATGAGGTCTCATGGCTTCCCTGGTAGTTCAGCTGGTAAAGAGTCCACCTGCAACATAGGAGACCCAGATTCGATTCTTGGGTTGGGACTATCCCCTGGCGAAGGGAAAAGCCATCCACTCCAGTGTTCTTGGGCTTTTCTAGTGGGTCAAATGGTAAAGAATCCACCTACAAGGCAGGAGACCTGGGTTCGATCCCTGGGTTGGGAAGATCTCTTGGAGAAGAGAACAGCTACCCTCCAGTATTCTGGCATAGAGAATTCCATTAACAGAGAAGCCTGACGGGCTACAGTCCATGGGGTTGCAAAGAGTCAGACATGACTGAGTGACTTTCACTTTCATGGTCAAGAAATTTGGGAGGTACTGTTTAGGAAAGATTCCCTGGAGAAGGGCATGACAACCCACTCCAGTATTCTTATCTGGACAATCACATGGGCACAGGAGCNGGCTACAGTCCATGGGGTTGCAAAGAGTCAGACATGACTGAGTGACTTTCACTTTCATGGTCAAGAAATTTGGGAGGTACTGTTTAGGAAAGATTCCCTGGAGAAGGGCATGACAACCCACTCCAGTATTCTTATCTGGACAATCACATGGGCACAGGAGCCTGGCAGGCTAGAGTCCATAGGGTTGCAAAGAGTCAGATATGACCCAACTGACTTAGCATGCATGCATGAATGGTTTAAAGAAAGGAAAACAGATTTTTTCCCCCCAGAAGCTTTCTCACAACTTTTAAACGCGTTAATGCAAATTTCATATCTTTAAGCAACGAATACGATATTGAGCTTTTCCCCAAAATAATTGACCGCAAAACTGCTAGAATCATTTTTGTCATTTAGAGTTACTAGGGTGCCTAATGTATCCAATTTTAGAAACATCAGTGTAGAGGAATTTAGAACTCCAATGTGAGCTTAAATACATCAAGCCTTGAAATTCTAGTGTATAAGGAGAGACTTCTCCACCGATATATAAAACTAATATTCTATAATCTTGGGTCTGCTGTCTTGCATTAGATCACTCTGGAAAGAGATACCTCAGAGTCCTGACTCTCTCAACTGCAGACTACCTTCTGCTCTGACAGATGGGGACCTGACAAGCTATTGTTGCCATCAATACAATGCTAATGTGAATTCTCTTTACAGCTTTGAACAGTGTTCTTTTATAGCACCAAAGCACTGGTCTTAGACCCTCAGGAGTGCTACCAAAGAAGAGGATGTCCTCATTTCTGTGAGGTCTCCACCCGGTTCTGTGCTCCCTGTCTGGAGCCAGATAATAAAAATAATCCCAAAAACAAACAAAAGGATTCTGCTTGCTGGCCAAATTTCAGATCAATAGTGCAGTTGGGAAGGAGCCAAGATTCAGAAGCTTGCCTGGTGAGAGAGGCTGCAGATCATTAAAGATGAACAGAGCCATAAAACACCAACACAATTGGCACAACCAATTGCAGTGCTTTTGGCAGGCTCTGCACAGAGGCCACAGATTGAATGTTCCTGGAAACTAGCACAGCCCTCTCCACAGACAGTGTGGGTGAGGCCCTCATAAGTCACCTGCAAGGTAGGCTGGGCAGTCACTTGAGGAAGCTCTCTTTATTCCTCTGGATAACTGAGGCTGTAGGTTGCCTAGTTCTTGGGAGCTGTGTGCTTATCAAAAACAATCCATTTCCATAGCAGCACTTAAACACAAAGGCTTAGGGTTCATTCATACTTGTCAGGCCTGAAAAGAGTTGGCAAATAACAGTTTAATGTCTTAAAGCAATTGTTAGAAATCATAGCTTATAGCCTATACTAGTCTTTAACACATGTTATTATCAATTTGCTAGAAAATGGCAGTCTCCAGGTTGGGGTAGGTTATTTCCCATTTTTCAAAATAAATGTATGAATGAATATATAAAAGAACGAGTAAAATCTGTTCTGAAGCTGAACTTTAATAGAAATAGAGATTGAAAATTTGTACTTGTTAGGTCTGGTTGGTATACCTGACTTTAAGCAAATATTAAATTTCAAAATTAATTATTAATATACAAAAGTATATGACAGGTTATTTTCTTTACAAAGGAATTTACCACAAAATTAATTTTTTAAAATCGAGGTACATTTTATATAGAAGAAAACATGCAGATCTTAAGTGACCAAACTGATGAGTTTTGACAGATGTATACNATATACAAAAGTATATGACAGGTTATTTTCTTTACAAAGGAATTTACCACAAAATTAATTTTTTAAAATTGAGGTACATTTTATATAGAAGAAAACATGCAGATCTTAAGTGACCAAACTGATGAGTTTTGACAGATGTATACATCCATGTACCAACACACAAATCAAGATATAAGCCATTTCTTAATGCCATTTGCAGCAACATGGATGGACAGAGATTGTCATAGTAAGTCAAGTAAGTCAGATGGTGAAGGAGAAATATCATGTGACTACTCTTACATGTAGAATCTAAAAAGAAATGATACAAATGAACTTACAGAACAGAAAGAGAATGAATTTATGGTTGCCGATGAGGGGAAGGGGAAAGGATAGTTAGGGAGTTTGGGATGGACATGAAAATACACTGCTATGCTGAAGATGAATAACCAACAAGGACCTACATTCCACANATACAAATGAACTTACAGAACAGAAAGAGAATGAATTTATGGTTGCCGATGAGGGGAAGGGGAAAGGATAGTTAGGGAGTTTGGGATGGACATGAAAATACACTGCTATGCTGAAGATGAATAACCAACAAGGACCTACATTCCACAGAACTCTGCTCAATGTTATATGGCTGCCTGGATGGGAGGGGGAGGGGAGTTTGGGGAAGAATGGATACGTGTGTATGTATGGCTGAGTCCCTTCATTGTTCACCTGAAACTATCACAACATTGTTAATTGGTTATACCACAATACAAAATAAAAATTAAAAAAAAATAAAAAGGAAACAAAAAGATTCTTAAATACAGCAAAATCATATTTTAAAAATAAAGAAAAAATATATTCCAAATTATAAAACAAGCAAAAAACATAAAATAAAAATATAGGCCATTTCTATGATCCCAGAAAGTTTTCTCACACCACTTTAGAGTAACTATATCCTTACCCTATCACATTAACTTATATGCAGAGTACATCATGAGAAACACTGGGCTGGAAGAAGCACAAGCTGGAATCAAGATTGCCAGGAGAAATATCAATAACCTCAGATATGCAGATGACACCACTCTTATGGCAGAAAGTGAAGAAGAACTAAAGAGCCTCTTGATGAAAGTGAAAGAGGNTCCAACCAGTCCATCCTAAAGGAAATCAGTCCTGGGTGTTCACTGGAAGGACTGATGCTGAAGCTGAAATTCCAATGCTTTGTCCACCTGATGCGAAGAGCTGACTCATTTGAAAAGACCCTGGTGCTGGGAAAGGTTGAGAGCAGGAGGAGAAGGGAACAACAGAAGATAAGATTGTTGGATGGTATCATCGACTTAATGGACATCGGTTTGGGTGGATTCTGGGAGTTGGTGATGGACAGGGAGGCCTGGCATGCTGTGGTTTATGGGGTCGCAAAGATTCGGACACGAATGAGCAACTGAACTGAACTGAACCCTATCACAGGCAATCATTCTGGTTTCTATCCCTGTACATTTTCTGTTTTAACCTTAATGTATTGGAATGATAGAGTATGCACTCTTTCATATTCAGCTTCTTTATTTCTTTAGGTTTGTGAGATTTATTTGTTACTGAGTATTATCAGATTTCTTTTTTGTTGTTGTGCAGTATTCCATTGCATGAATATATCTCCTTTTGATGGGCACTTGAATTATTTCCTGGTTTGATTTGTTTTAAACAATGTTGTTAAAATTATTTTATTTATTTATAATAAAATATAATTGACATATAATGTATTCTTTTAAGATGTATGAAATAATGATATATGTCTAAACTGTGAAATGATTACTGTATAAGTTTAGCTAACATCCACTACCACATGCATAATTACCATTTTTTTAAATTTGAGATAATAACGTTTGAAAATATTCTTATACAAATCTCCTTGCTAAAATATGTTTTTATTTTTCATAGGTAAAAACCTAGGAATAGAATTCCTGCCTCAGAGGGTAAGTATGTGTTTAACTTTCAAAGAAAACAAATGGTTGGATATATGAGAGTTCACATCGATCTATAATCTCACTAATGTTCCTAGTAGTCAATTGTAGCAATTCCAGCAAATGTGAATTTTAGTATGCATTTTTCTGACAACCAATGATGTTGAGTATTTTTTATGTGCTTATTGATCATTCAAGTATTTTCTTTTTTACTGTAGCATTTCTTTAAAAGACTTATATGAGAAATATATATATACATATACATAAAATCTTTTCAGCATCTCTATCACATATTAGGCACTCTAGAAATGTTCACTAACTTAAATAAAAGGATTTTTTAGTATTTTCAAAACCTGATGTGATTTTGAAATTTTGTGTAAATATTTATCAGTATATACACTGAGACATTTTGATGAGTGAGTTTGGCAGTAGGCATACTCTCTGCCATTCATGCCCCATCAAAATGGATTCACTCAGTATATTGATTGGTCCAAGGCACAAATAAATTCATAGCAAACCTGTCACTGGAGCAGTGGAGGAGTCAATATATATTCAACATAGAATAGAGAAGAAAGAAAATGAAGTTCATTATGAAAGATCTAAATCCAAGCCCAGGCTCTGCAATTTGCTAACTGTGTGAATCACTTAACCTCCCTGAGTTCCAGCTAATCATCTGTATAATGAGTATGAAAATAACATCTCTTAGAGATCTGTTGCATAAATGTGAAGAAACATAATCATGAGCTTGCTCAGGAAAAACGTTGTTCTGAAATATAAAGTATATGAAGAATTCTCATGCTTATCTGACTACATGCTCCTGGAAAGCATAAAGACTGAGAGACTCCAAAATTATCTAGAGTGCTACACATACTATAATGCTTTTATTTATTTTTATTACATAAGTTTCAGGTGTCTAATATTATAGTTCAACATATCCATTCATTACAGAATGATCTCCACCACAAGTCTAGATACCATTTACCATACAGTTACCAATTTCACCCACCCCCAATTCCCTTCCTCTCTGGTAACCACTAATCTGTTCTCTGTATCTATGAGGTTTTTATTTTATTTTGTTTTGTTTGTTCCTTTTCTTTGGACTCAACTTTTTGTGGTTCCATACCAATTTTAGAATTATTTCCTCTGGTTCCAGGAAATATCCCATTGGTATTTTAATAGGAATTGCACTGAATCAATAGATTGATTTGGGTAGAATGAATATTTTAACAATATTAATTCTTCCAATCCATGAGTATGGAATATCTTTCTATCTTTATGTGTCTTTCTCAGTTTCTTTTATTAGTGTCTTATAGTTTTCATTGTACAGATCTTTTGCCTTCTTGATTACATTTATTCTGAAATATTTTATTCCTTTTGAGGCAATTTTAAATGAGACTGTTTTCTTAATTTCTCTTTCTGATAGTTTGTGATTAGTGTATAGAAATGCCATAGATTTCTATATATCAATTTTTTCCCCTCTAACTTCACTGAATTCATTTATTAGTTCTAAAAGATTTTTATTGGAGTCTTCAACGTTTTCTCCATATGATATTGTCATCTGCAACTAGAAACAGTTTTACTTCTTTCTTTTCAATTAAGATTCCTTATATTTCCTTTTTGGCCTAATTTCTATGGCTAAGACTTCCAATACAATGTTAAATAAAAGTGGTAAGAGTGAATCCACTTGCCTTTTTCCTGATCTTAGAAGAAAAACTTTCAGCTATAACCTATTGAGTGTGATTTTATTTGTGGGTTTGGTATATGTGTCCTTTATTATATTGAGATACATTCACTTTACATTCACTTCATTGAGATTTGTTTTTTTAATCATCAATGAATGTGAAGTTTTGTCAAATGCATTCTCTGCATCTACTGAAGTAATCACTTGAATTTTATCTTTCATTTTGTTAATGTGATGTATCACATTGATTGATTTGCAGATGCTGAACTATCCTTACATCCCTGAAATAAATCCCACTTGGTAACGTTATGTGAACCTTTTAATGTATTGTTGGATTTGGTTTGCTAGTATTTTGTTGAAGATTTTTGTATCTATATTCATGGAGAATATTGGCTTGTTGTGGCAGGATTACTGTTGCTGCTGCAGTGTGCTAGTGGGTGGAGATAGCCCCTGGAATACCTGGCAGGCAGCCACCACAGCTGCTGGATATGAGTGGGTGGGATTATCACCTGGCCAGCAGTGGCTGAAGTAGGCAGGGCTCTCAGCAAAGAGTGCCCACTGATGCTAACAAATTAGACTGAGATTTCTAAAATGGATTCCTTCAGATCTGGCACTAACAAGGTAGCCTGAGGTTTGTAAAATGACTGCCACCAGTGTCTAAGTTCTCCAGGTCAAAAATGCTGGAGTAGGTTGTTGTTCCTTTCTCCAGAGAATCTTCCTGATCCAGGAGTTGAATCCAGATCTCCCACATTGCAGGAAGATTCCTTACCACCAGGGAAGCCCCAAAGTTCACAGGGAGCATCCCAATGGTTCCTGTCTCTCCAACAGATGCTTCAGGATTAGTAAGTGGGTCCCCTCCACCTATAGTCCATCTGATTTTCAGGGCACTGTTTTTGCACTTCTTTTCAAGTCAAGTTAAGGTGGTTCATGAGACCTCTAAGAGTGGGTTTTCCATTCCCAATAGTTCTATATGTTGTCTGGTGGTTTTCTAAGCCAGATGTTTGGAGGGAAGAAGGGCTTATCTCTCCTGTGCAGGATCCAAGATTTGGGGTGCTTCATATGGAATTCACATCCGTCACTCTTCAGTAAAATAACTCTACCTTTGTGATCCTCCCAAGCTGTGGATCATTGCGACTGAAGTGTGGATTTTCCCTTTACAAGCTCATATCTCTATTTCTCCTATATGTCTAATGCTGTCCTTTGTGGTGGAAACTCTGTTTACCCAATTTTCAGGTCCCCTTCAGAGGAAATTATTTCATTTGTAGTTGTAGGTTTGTTTATTCTATGGGAGGAGGTGAGTTCAGGATCCTCTTTTATACCTTTTTAAACCCTCCAGCGTCATACTTGTGAGAACAGGACAGGGAAGACTATTTTCTACCAATGATAAGACTATATTAGATCTATTAGGTGCAAGTTAGTTTTGGTAAATCAGGCAAGGCTACTTAATTAAAAGCAAGGATTTCTAAAACTAACAAATCCTATAGAAAGCATGTAGTAGTGCACAAAGCCTATATATGATGGAGCCCAAACATAAATAATACATAAATACACCATTGTAACTATGGTCACTGACTTAAATCTTGTTTTTGCATGAAGAGTACACTCTCTTGAATTACCCCTTAAAAGCTCCTTCCTTGCAAATTTTTTTTTCATGAAAGGAACACAGGATTACTTCACAGGCTAGAAAAATGTTGATCCCAATTACTTTCCACAATGTTATTGTTGCAAAGCATAATCCACATTTTAGCACCCATCTTTTAAAAAAGCCCCTTTTGATAATTTCTGTTCCTCTGATGAATAAGTTCACTTTTATTTATGTAATAAGAATAAAATAATGAGATTAAATTTTTATGATTTATCTACTGAAAGCAAATTTATATCAATCACATACTTGATTTAACATTTTGATCATTATAGCATCACCACAAATGTTTTTTCTCAGTTTATGACGTTTCTTCTTTTAACAAATGTATTAAGATGCAGCTCTAAACTGTATATTAGTTTTTAGTAAGATTTATTTTTCAGATATTTTTGTTCATATAATAAAAAGCACAGTAAAGTGAGTTAATTATAACTAGATCATAATTTGAATATTTATATATACATACATATAAATTTAACATGTGCTATCATAAATTCTATTTCTTTAAGATGTATGACTCTAGACGTTTTTATTTGTTTTCATGTTTTTCCTACACCAAAAAAATTCTCTAGCCATGAATGCAAACAAAGCAAAACAAAATTGTGTGTGCCTGCATTTTTTTCACCTATTATAAAGAATTAAGAGACAGTGGAGAGAGGCAAATCAGAAAGATGAAGTACCTTGCATACAAACCTTCAAATTGCAAACTTTCAAAGATGTGAACATGCGTTCCATCGTCAGGCTTGACTGAAGTTGCCACTTGCCCTCCATCTCCTATTGCTGATGATCCTTCAGCTTTACCGTCTCCCACCTCCTCTCTCTACTCCAATCAGTAACTCCTCTTGGCTGTTCACTTGATGCCAGCCGCTGTATGCCAGCTGTCATACAGTACTATTATAGTTTTCAAGGTACTGCGAGATTTAAAATATTTTCCTTGTTTTTTGTGTTTGTTTGCTTTTTATATATTATTTGTGTGAAAAGTATTATAAACCAATTACAGTACAGTACTATATAAGCAATTGTGTTAGTTGGATACATAGGCTAACTTTGTTGGACATGAACAAATTGGACTTATGAATGTCCTCTCAGAAAGGAACTCATTCATATGTAAGGAACTTATTTTAATTGTCTCTGTTCTGAAAGTAGATCATGTAATATGACTCAAAATTTTATGTAATTTAATGGTAAATCTGCATGTTCCTTATGTATCTGATACTCAAGGGGTTCTTGTTGTTCAGTCGCTCAGTTGTGTCTGACTCTTTGCTACCCCGTGGACTGCAGCACACCAGGCTTCCCTGTCCTTCACCATCTCCTGGAGCTTGCTCAAACTCATGTCCATTGAGTTGGTGATGCCACTCAACCATCTCGTCCTCCGTCATTCCCTTCTCCTCCTGCCTTCAATCTTTCCCAGCATCAGGGTCTTTCCTAACCAGTTGGCTCTTCACATCAGGTGACCTCTATTCATAGTTTATATAATGTTTTAAGTATATTATGTTATTTAAACCACTTTTGTATTGCTGAAAAACACACACTGACATTTGGAAATCAAAACCATATTTTACAATCATTTAGGTGGTTTACTGTTTTAAAGAACTCTGCTTAATTCTGCCATTAATCACATCAATATTTTGAAATCCAAATTATGTCTCCCTAATTTATTTTAAATTTGGAAACTTGAGCTCTTATAAAATTTGTATAAAGTGAGTGCTAACTCTAAATCTCCTTTCTTCCATGTTGTCCAATAAGCTATATTTGTATTATTGACATATGCAACACTGTATAATTCTTTATACTACTCAAGAAATAAATAGTATCCATTAGCTGCTGAGTACATTTATTGCCGTTCTTCTAAAATTGGATTTGTATATCTATTTTAGGGAGGAAGAGCCAGAGTAGTGAAATCAGCTAGGTTTGGGAGAAAATTATATCTATTTAAGCCATGTTTAGGGTTTCCCCCGTGGCTCAGATGGTAAAGAATCTGCCTGCAAAGCAGGAGACTTGGGTTTGATCCCTGGGTTGGGAAGATCCCCTTAGAAGGAAATGGCAACCCACTCCAGGATTCTTGCCTGGAGAATGCCATGGACAGAGGAGTCTGAAGGGCTACAGTCCATGGGGTCCCAAAGAGTTGGACACGACTGAGTGACTAACACTTTCACACTTTCAAGCCATGTTTAATCTTGTTGACATGTTTTAAAGCATGTAGAAAGGTCATTTGAAAATTTAGTCAGATTGGATCCCAGCTTCTAAATGTATCCCAGAATTAAAGAATTAAGATGAGCAGGCAGAGTGAGGCCTCCATAAATTTCACTAATTTTCCTCTTATCTTCTCAGTTATTCCAAAGATAGGAGAAGGAGGTAATTTATGGAGCAGTCTGGGGATATGGGAAAGTGAAAGTGAAAGTAGCTCAATCATGTCCAACTCTTTGGGACCCATGGCATGGAATTCTCCAGGCCAGAATACTGGAGCAGGTAGCCTTTCCCTTCTCCAAAGGATCTTCCCAACTCAGGGAGCGAACCCACATCTCCCGCATTGCAGGCAGATTCTTTACCAGCTGAGTCACAAGGGAAGCCCAGGAGTAAGGTATGGATAGTACAATTAAGAAATCCAAATGTCAAGAGACAGCTTAGGCTAGGTTCATCTATCCACTTAAAGGCATTTGTTGACCCAGGTGAGGAACAGAAATATTTGAGAAGAGTAATTAACACTTGCATCTTAAATAACAGGTGTTAGACTGAAAGAAACAGGGCTGGAAGCAATGCAAAGGGGCTGGGACATTAACCCATGGTCAGAAGGAGAATCAAGTCAAGGTTTCTTAAAAGACAGATTCCTTGCAGACTTTTGGATCGCAGCCATTCTGACTGGTGTGAGATGGTACCTCATTGTGGTTTTGATTTGCATTTCTCTGATGATGAGTGATGTTGAGCATCTTTTCATGTGTTTGCTAGCCATCCGTATGTCTTCTTTGGAGAAATGCCTATTGAGTTCTTTGGCCCATTTTTTGATCGGGTGGTTTATTTTTCTGGAGTTGAGCTGTATAAGTTGCTTGTATATTTTTGAGATTAGTTGTTTGTCAGTTGCTTCATTTGCTATTGTTTTCTCCCATTCAGAAGGCTGTCTTTTCACCTTACTTATAGTTTCCTTTGTTGTGCAGAAGCTTTTAATTTTAATTAGATCCCATTTGTTTATTTTTGCTTTTATTTCCAGTATTCTGGGAGGTGGATCATAGAGGATCCTACTGTGATTTATGTCAGAGAGTGTTTTGCCTATGTTCTCCTCTA
>SJYV01036727.1:1399850-1457888 GCA_006410875.1 Neotragus pygmaeus
AAAAAAAAAAAAGACAGATTCCTTGAGGAAGATGCTTACCAGTGTCATCAGCAGTATTCCACAGAAGCAAATACATATAAACCATGGATGTCAGGAAGCTTGAGCTTTTCAGTTAGTTATCTTGGCATGAGCCCGCGGCCAGAATCAAACAACAGGTGGATGTCTGAGCAGGCTGGCTAGTCAGTCTCTGGGCTGTAATGATAAAGGGTAGGATTCCAGGTCAGAATTATATACCAATTAGAGTACAAGTTCGCCAGGTCTGACCTTATTTGCAGGCTGTTTTCTTAGACATACAAACCTTACCTTCATCTCAAGATTCCTATAAAAGTCTGTTCTCATTTATCCAGAGTATTTCTCTAACTTTTCCATCTTTATATCTACCCTAAATTTCCATACACCCACTCATTGTGTATCAGAACTTGGCTTTGTCCCTTGATTTTGTTCTTTTGCCTTGCCCTAATTTAGATTTGATTACTTAGCTCCAGCTTTTCTATTTCATGACTCACTCAGGATTCCTAGAGGTTGTTTTTTCTTGTTCCTAGACTCCATGCCAAGAAACTGCAACAAAAGTATTACACATCTCTGCTCAGATCTAGTACTGGATACCATCAACCCCCACCCAGCCTTTTATTTAAAGAAAAAAAAAATGATGGTGGATTTATCAATTTGGTTAGAACTAGCTCAGTTAAACTGAAGTGTAAATACATCAGCTAAAGGCCAAGCAAGACTTCAAAAGGCAGAGATGAGAGTTTTTGTGGTACAAAGAGCTTTATACACATTATCAAGTATAATCCCTAAAGCAGTAAGAAGAGGAATTATTGTGTCTGTTTTTCAGGACTGGGAATTTAAGATCAGACAAAATAAATAGTTGAATATTGGTTATGAAGCTGCTAGGTTGTGAAGCTGGGCAAAAAACTCAGATGATTATTTCTTTTCTACTTCTTTGTGGAGATGAGGGTTCCTCCACGAGGTCCTTTGCTTTGGATTCTGGTAAATACTGAAATAAATTCTCCTAGATTAGCATAAAGGGATGATCTGACATGTCCTCATCCCTTATCTTGTCTCCGTTTTTCTGTACCCTCAAACTGGTAGGAAGTTTGAGCAGAAAGAAAAAATAACAGTTCTCAAAATCATCCTTCCACTGTTTAATCCCCTCAGTAAATCCCCTGCCACCATTTTACAGAGCAGACAACTGAGGATCAAAGAAGTAATTATTGTTCTTAAACACACAAGCCAGGAAGAAGTGGGCAGGAGTCCAACTCAAGTCTGCTTCATTCAAAATCAGTATTCTTGACAGTACACTGTGCTGCCTGCCTGCACCCGTGTCATACCTACCACCTTGGTGTAGTTCTTCGAAATTAAAGTTTATGGTCTCTGGAGAATGCGATATTTTTTACAACATTTGCCCAGCAATTTCAAACACTTTTTAACAATGGTTTTCAAATTATGTGGTACATAAATATCACCTGGGAAACACATGGAAAACGCAGACTCACCACATGACCACACTAGGAGAACTGCAGCATGGAATAGCGTGAAGCATTGTCATAGGGTCACAGACATAATAAAGCAATAAGCAAATCTACTGTGTATATTGATGCCAGCCCCTTTTCTATGTGGGTAGTTAATATTTCCAAACTTATAATGAGATATATAAACTCTGTTGAGTTCAGTGAACCTAGAATTCTTCAGCAGTACAGTAGAGAATACAGAACTTCCTCTATTCAGCTGAATTCTTTTGTGAGTATATGTGATTATAAATTAAGACAGTGAAGGTCATGCCTAAATTCTTCAGAAATGATATAAATAAATAGCTAGAAGAGTTAAAGACTTAAGCCAAATAATGCTTTTTACTGATTTTAATGAGAAAATAGGTGGTCACATCAAGGTAATATATATTAATGAAATCTATTTCATAATAAGTTTATCAGAACATATACAAGTGAATCCTATTCATCAAAGTACCCTCTAGGTTAACGTCTGAAGAACAGTGAAATCTCTATACATTTTTGTCGAATGGATATATTAAAGTATTGAATCAAAAAGGTCATGTATTTCTAATAGCTTTCAAATAACAAAATATCTGGGGTCTCACTTTTTAGAATGTATGTTTGTGCCAGTAAATAATTATACTCTAGAAAGCATGTTTTATACCCAAGGATTATCTACCAGTTTGTTTTTTTCATATGATTCAAAATAACTTTTCTCAGTTTCCAAGCATCATTTAAACAAGAAAGCATAGATATGTGTAAATGTGTGTGTGTGTGTGTGTGTGTGTGTGTGTGGTAAATCCACACGTCTCTGAGGGTGAATTTAAGAGGACATCCTTAAAGCATTTTAAGCAACTGAGCCAAATTGGAATAATTTTATAACATTTTGAAGAAAAAATTGTAAAAAAGACAATACTTTTATGGACAAGTTCAATTTCTTTTCTCTCTCTGTCACTCTCTCTCTCTTTATTCTAGTTTCCGAGGCTCATGTGATCCTGTATAAGGCTGTGTGTGTGCCTGCTAAGTCGCTTCAGTAGTGTCTGACTCTTTGTGATATGGACCGTAGCCCACCAGGCTCCTCTGTATTCAAGGCTAATCACTCCTTATGTTCTTTAGTTCCACTAGGATCTTGCTTCTCCAGCAAGTCTTCCTCTTGAATATTTAATTTTCACTTCTTTCTGGCTACTTTCCACAGACTCACTCTATCTCTTTTACTCTTCTTAATCAAGATTCTTGATAAAAAGATGTATAGAAACTATGTCTACTTTTTCACCTTCCATTCACACTTCAAGCAGATGCAGTCTGAATTTATTTATAGCAACAGTTGACATAGCCAATGGACTTTGGCAATCCTCCCTTACTTGATTGCCTTCTTGCATTCCATCCCTCTGACAATTCCTGTTTTCTTTAACATTTCACTACCTTGGTTTCTGAAGCAGAAAATATTAAGAAGAGGTGGCAAAAATACACAGAACTTTACAAAGACAATCTTAATGACCCAGGTAACCATGATGGTGTGATCACTCACCTAGAGCCAGATATTCTGGGGTGTGAAGTCAAATGGGCCTTAAGAAACATCACTACAAACAAAGCTAGTGGAGGTGACAGAATTCCAGTTGAGCTATTTCAAATCCTAAAAGATGATACTGTGAGAGTGCTGCACTCAATATGCCACCAAATTTGGAAAACTCAGCAGCGGCCACAAGACTGGAAAAGTCAGTTTTCATCCCAATCGTAGAGAAAGGGAATGCCAAAGAATGTTCAAACTACCACACAATTGCACATATCTCATAGGCTATCAAAGTAATGCTCAAAATTCTCCAAGCTAGGCTCTAACAGTCCATGAACCAAGAACTTCCAGATGTTCAAGCTGGATTTAGAAAAGGTAGCGATCATATTGACATCTATTGGATCATAGAAAAGCATGACATTTCCAGAAAAACATCAACTTCTGCTTCACTGACTATGATAAAGACCTTGACTGTGTGGATCACAACAAACTGTGGAAAATTCTTCAAGAGACTAGCATACCAGACCACCTAACCTGCCTCCTGAGAATCTGTATGCAGGTCAAGAAGCAACAGTTAGAACCAGCCAGGGAAAAACAGACTGGTTCCAAATTGGGAAAGGAGTATGTCAAAGCTGAATATGATCACCCTGCTTATTTAATTATATGCAAAGTACATCATGCAAAATACCAGGCTGGATGAAGCACAAGCTGGAATCAAGATTGTCACTAGAAATATCAATAACCTCAGATATGGAGATGAACCCATGCTTATGGGCAGAAAGGGAAGAGGAACTTAAAGAGCCTCTTGATGAAAGTGAAAGAGGAGAGTGAAAAAGCTAGCTTAAAACTCAACATTCAGAAAATGAAGATCATGGCATCTGGTCCCATCACTTCATGGCAAATAGATGGGGAAACAATGGAAACAATGACAGACTATTTGCAGGGGCTCCAAAATCACTGCAGATTGTAACTGAAGCTATGAAATTAAAAGACACTTGTCTCTTGGAAGAAAAACTATGACAAACCTAGACAGAGTGTTGAAAAGCAGAGACATTACTTTGCTGACAAAGGTCCTTCTAGTCAAAGCTATCGTTTTTGCAATAGTCATGTATGGATGTGAGAGTTGGACCATAAAGAAAGCTGAGCACAGAAGAACTGATGCTTTTGAACTGTGGTGTTGGATAAGACCCTTGAGAGTCCCTTGGAATGCAAGAAGATCAAACCAGTCAATCCTAAAGGAAATCCATCCTGAAATGTTCATTGGAAGGACTCATGCTAAAACTGAAGCTTCAATACTTTTGCCACCTGATACGAAGAACTAACTCATTTGAAAAGACCCTGATGCTGGGAAAGATTGAAAGCAGGAGAAGGGGACAACAGAAGATGAGGTGGTTGGATGGCATCACTGACTCAATGGGTACAAGTTTGAGCAAGCTCCAGGAGTTGGTGAAAGACAGGGAAGCCTGGGGTGCTGCAGTCGATGGGGTTGCGAAGAGTCAGATACTACTGAGCAACTCAACTGAACGGAGCTGAGCCTTGGATTCAGTCATACTGCTTACAGTTAGTTCTCCTTCCACCACGTTTCCTTTTTACTCCTTTTACTGTCATTTGTACTAAACTGTATACCAACCATAATCTTATGTATGCATGCTCTGTCATGTCTGACTCTGTGACCCGATAGACTGTAGCCTGCCAGCCTCCTCTGTCCATGCGATTTTCTAGGCAAGAATACTGGAATGCATTGCCATTTGCTTTTCCTGGGGATCTTCCCAACCCAGGGATCAAACTGGCATCTCCTGTATTGGCAGGCATATTCTTTACCACTGAGCCACCTGGGAAGCCCCTTACCAACCATAATACCACTTGGTTTTTTCCAACTTCTCCCTTGATACACACACACACACACACACACACACACACACACATGCATGTGTATATACACATGTACATATGTATACACAATATATAGACACTTTGGTTTACTGAATCTTCTATCTCAAGAACAGTATATTATCGATCACCAAGCAATTTAAATCCAGGGATTGATAATGCTCACCTTTTATACCTTCTTGCTCATGCATTAATCTGAAAGTGTGTATAATCATATATTAACTGAATTTGTATTGCCCTTGTATCCTTAATGTATCATGTGCTGAAATGCTCTTCTCTATCACTCTTCCCTAACACTGCCAAGAGGTGAAAAAAAATGAGAATTCAAAGTCAAGCAGTGGCAGGCCTTTCCTCCCCAACTGTCCCCAGCACTCTACAATCTTCTTTCTATCATGAAATCTTTTCAGGGACTTCCCTAGGGATCCAGTGGTTAGACACTGTGCTTCCACTGCAGGGGGCACAGGTTTGATCCCTGGTCGGGGAACTAAGACCCTAGATGGTGCCACATTGGTTGAAAAAAAATAAAAAGCAATATTTCCATATTCCCAGCTCCCTAAAATCCTGTAATAGAATTGCTTGTCCACTGCTTTGTGTTTCCTCAAATTCTATAAACACCTATCTCTCTAGTTCTTATTTACATATTAATATTTGTCCCCCCCTTTTTTAGATTATCATCTTCTTAAGTAAAAGGATTATGTTTTCCTTTCCTTGTCTACCATAGAGCACTTTTTAGAGTCCTTAAAAATGCCTATTTAATACATAGTAAATTGTTGTTTTTCAGTTCAGTTGTGTCTGACTCTTTGAGATTCCATAGACTGAAGTACTGAAGGCTTCCCTGTCCTTCACTATCTCCCAGAGTTTGCTAAGTGAATGTAAAAAGTGATTTTTATTGAGAATTAAACACTAGAATTTGAATATGTTATAAAAGTATAATCAATGATAAAACAAGCACTTAGTCTCTTAGATGACATTTATTGAACACTCAGTGTGTGCCCTGAATATTGTGCATAGGAATTAGACTGAGTAATACATCATTGCATCTTTGCAACCAGATTTACCACACAAATAATGAGGAAAAAATGCCAAGTCAAAAATAAAGCACATAGCTATTTAGAAGAGATCTTCTGGTGAATTATATCTTAAATATGCTCCTTGGAAATGAAAGAAAATTTGTTTCAATAAAATAAAAACCAAAACTTTCCCCCCATGATCCAATTTCCTTGATGTTTATGTTCACATCAATGGACAGGTCTCCACTTCATATTGTGATAAGTTAAATATGAATTTTATGTTTCTTCAAAGATTCACATCATTTAAAATTCATTTAAATTTAATTCAAGGAAAATATTTTTAATAAAGTGGTATAACTCAATACTTTAACGATTTATTTGTGTAAGGAGTATTTTAAGTTATTTATAGTAATAATCAATTTATTTGAACATAGAAATATTATAGGTAGTTAAATGTAAAAGGATGAAAAAAGATATGCCATGCAAACACTAATCAAAAGGAAACTATAGTGGCTACATTAATATTCCAGATAAAATAGTTTTCAAAGTACAGAAAATTACCAGGGAAAAAAAGCATCATTACATAATGATAAAATGATAAAAATTCACCAAGAACATACAACAACCATATGTGTGTACACACCAATAATAGAGTTTCAAAATATGAAATAAAAACTAACAAAATTGAAGGGAGAAATAAGTAGAACCACAATTACAGTTGGAGAGTTGAACACCTTTTACTCAGTAATTGATAGAACCATTAAACATAAAATTAGAAAGTATGTAGAAAGACTGAATAGCACCATAAATCAATGGGACCTAATAGATATTTAAGGAATGTGTCATTCTACAAAAGCAAATACATGTTTCTTTAAGCAAACTTGGACTCTTCACCAAGATAGACCATATCATTGGTCAAAAAACAAATTTTTTACAAATTTTACAAAATTAAGATCATAGTAAAATGTTTTTGACCATAATGAAATCAAGCTAGATACCAAAAATTTTGAAAATACTGAGAGAATTTCTATATATTTGGAAATTAGACACACACTTCAAAATAATCCATGAGTCAAAGAGCATGTCTCAAGTGAACTATATTGAAATATATATTGAAATAAGCATATGAAAAGATGCTCAACATGAAATGTCATCAGGGAATTGCAATTTTAAACAATAATGAAATGCCACTATTAATAGAAACTTATTAGAATGGTGAAAATCCAAAACACTGACAAAAACAAATGCTGGTAAAGATATGAAACAGAAACTCTAATTCATTCGTGGTGGAAATGCAAATGGTACAACCACCTTGGAAAATAGTTTGGCAGTTTCTTAAAAAAACTTAACATATTCTTACCATGTGATCCAGCAGTCATACTCTTTGGTATTTACCCAAAGGAGATGAAAACTTGGGTCTACACAAAAACCTGCACAAGTATGTTTGTAATAGCTTTATTTATAATTTCCAAAAAACCTGAAGCAATCACAATGTTCTTCAATGGGGGGAAAGGTAAACTGTGTAGGGAAGAAGGGATAAATAGGCTGAGCATAGAAGATTTTTATGTCTCAGAAACTATTGTGTATAGTACTGTAATGATGAATATATATATTTATACCTTTTTCACAATCCATAAGATGTACAACACCAAGAATAAATCCTAATTTAAGTTATGTACTTTGGGTAATAATGATGCATCACTGTAGGCTCGTTGACTATAACAAATATACCACACTGTGTAGAATGGGGATAGTGGATGATGTATGATAAATCTTTGTATCTTCTGCTTGATTTTGTTATGAACCTGAAACTATTCTAAAAAATAAAACTTATTTTCTAAAATGTAAAAAACCTTTGTGTTTAAAGATAATTCTCTAAGAAGCTAAAGAAACAAATTAATCAACCCAAAGTTGGAATATGTAAATAATAAAAATGAAATATGAAATTGATAAAAAATCATTAGAAAGAATAAACAAATCCAAATACTTGTTCTCAAAAAATAACATTAAACTATTTCAGTTGCTTCATTTGCTATTGTTTTCTCCCATTCAGAAGGCTGTCTTTTCACCTTACTTATAGTTTCCTTTGTTGTGCAGAAGCTTTTAATTTTGATTAGATCCCATTTGTTTATTTTTGTTTTTATTTCCAGTATTCTGGGAGGTGGATCATAGAGGATCCTACTGTGATTTATGTCAGAGAGTGTTTTGCCTATGTTCTCCTCTAGGAGTTTTATAGTTTCTGGTCTTACATTTAGGTCTTTAATCCATTTTGAGTTTATTTTTGTGTGTGGTGTTAGAAAGTGATCTAGTTTCATTTTTTTACAAGTGGTTGACCAGTTTTCCCAGCACCACTTATTAAAGAGATTGTCTTTACTCCATTGTATAGTCTTGCCTCCTTTGTCGAAGATAAGGTGNAAGATGGTTGGATGGCATCACCAACTCAATGGACATGAGTTTGGGCAAAGTCTGGGAGTTGGTGATGGACAGGGAGCCCAGGTTTGCTGCAGTTCATGGAGTTGCAAAGAGTCAAACATGACGGAGCAATTGAACTGAACTGAGTCAGTGGGCCACGATTGTAGCTGCTAGACCAAAACTACGCTGCCTCTCAGGCTATGCTATTAAGATAGCCATTTCATGTCATACCTCTCTCTACAAAGTTCATTTCTGAATTCAAGTCTCTAGCATGTGTATCTGATTGGCAGAGCCTAGATCACATTTAGAACTATAGACAGAAGTCATCCTGGAGAATATAGTAAGTTAGTATCCAGGATTGAACAGTGTGGCTAAGCAGAGATTTGAGCCCAGATATGCCTGATTTTGCTGCCTGGAAAATCCCATGGATGAAGGAGCCTGGTGGGCTGCAGTCCATGGGGTCGGTGAGTTTGGACACAACTGAGCGACTTCACTTTCACTTTTCACTTTCATGCATTGGAGAAGGAAATGGCAACCCACTCCAGTGTTCTTGCCTGGAGAATCGCAGGGTCGGCGGAATCCTGATGGGCTGCCGTCTATGGGGTTGGAGTCAAACACGACTGAAGTGACTTAGAAGCAGCATGCCTGATTTTGAGGGCTTCCCCCAGGTGGCGCAGTGGTAAAGAATCCACCTGCCAATCCAGGAGACATAAGAGACATGGGTTTGATCCCTGGGTCAGTTATGAAATGGCAACCCACTCTAATATTCTTCACTAGAAAATTCCATAGACAGAGGAATCTGGGGGACTGCAGTCCTCAGAGTCGCGGAGTCAGACATGACTGAGAACACATGCACGCATGCCTGATTTCAGAGTCCGTATCTCTAGTCCCTATACATGTTTCCTTGTGTATAAGCATAACAATATTAATACATTTCTCTTTGTCCTATAAATGATTTATTTGTAATGATTCTGTACTTAATGAATCCTACCTATTAAATTATAGGCTTTCAGAAGACATTTGTTATTGCTTTGACTGCCTCATATCTGAATACTATGTTTGAAGAATCCTCTACATTTTGAGACAGAGCCCAGCTCCCATAATAAAAGTCAAAATAATGCCAAAAACTCATTGGCTAAGCTTCCCTTGCAACTAGAAGGAGGTGCAAGACCACAACACTAGCAATTATATAACGTTGAATTGGAAACCCATGCTTTAAGAACCAGTGTTGTGGAAAATCCACCCTAAGAAAAGTAGGAGCCTTGGCAGCTAATGGGAGAAGAATCTCAAGGACGTGTGTCAATGGTGTCCACATGAGAACTGCACCACCTCTACCGTGGGGGTGGCAGTGATAACTGAACTGGTTCTGCGCTGTGATTTTGGACATTGTTCTTGATTTCATAGCTCCCACACCTACATTTCTGATCTTCTATAAGCTGTTAGTTATCAGTTTAATATTAATAAATGCCTTTCTATTTAACTCAAGTCAGTTTCTGTTGCTTGCATCTAAGAATCTTGATTGCTATGCTTCTTGAAGGAGGGGTTACATTTTATGCCATCTTTTATCTCTTAGATTTCTTTGCAAATGATAGGTAGTCAAGAAATTTGATTTATTTGATTCAATTTGATTAATTTGATTCATTTATTTCACCAAAGCTTATTCTAGATCTAGATCCTCCCAAAACAAAATAGTGGATGTAGGAATTCCCAAATATATCTGCTCCTCTATTGGGGTTTATCACCCTCCTTGCTCCCTAGCTATTTGGCATGTGATTTCTGGCTACTTAAATGAAGGTATTAGGGACTCTATGTGAATTGTTCTGTGGCCATTTTTGATAGATGTGTGTATGCTTAGTTGCTCAGTTGTGTCCAGCTGTTGGGGACCCATGGACTGTAATCCACCAGGCACCTCTGTCCATGGAGATTCTCCAGGCAAGAGTACTGAAGTGGGTTGCCATGCCCTCCTCCAGGGGATCTTCTCAACCCAGGGACCAAACCCAGGTCTCCCACATTGCAGTCGAATTCTTTATCATCTGAGCCACCATGGAAGCCCAAGAATACTGGAGTAGGTAGTGTATCCCTTCTTCAGGGCATCCTCCCAACCCAGGAATCAAACCAGGGTCTCCTGCATTGCAGGTGGAATTTTTACCAGCAGAGTTGACTACCAGGGATAGATAGAGAGATAAAATTTGTTGAGCATTTACTATTTACTGAGTGCCTTGCATTCACTGTCTCATTTTTTTTATGCCAACCTTTTGAGAATAAGAGATTAAATATAGGTCACACACTGAGGTATGGATTCAGGATTCAGTCTCAGACAGTCCATCCCCAGGGACCTTATTCTCTATAAGCATAAGCACCCAGCCTTATCTGCTTTTAAAACACAAAGAAGTTGATGTGGAAGTCAAATGATCACTAGTGATGAAACTGGACATTACATTAAACTATATTAAAATAGGAAGTTCTAGTCCCATTCAGTCCCTGTTAAGGGAAGTTTTATATTCTATCGGTTAAGTGTAACTTAGTATTAATATTATAATATTCATAAATATATCAACAACCTCTTAAACCAATGCTAGTAGCTTTGTTTCTCTTTTTTTCTGATAAACAAAAGATTTTTCAAAAGATTTATTTCTCACTAAAAGCAAGCCACTCATTGTTAGATTAATTTCAAATGCTTTTTTACCACCTTTAAAAATAATTATTATGGATATATGTTCTGAAGCATTTTGTTTGTATATAAGCCTCTGACATAAAGTATTACTCAAGTCCAAACTTAATGAAATTTGCAGACAAATGACAAAGGTTGGTGCACAGAAATGGGAAAAATGAGATTGAACTGGCGTTGAGTTGAATAATTGTGGCTATTTTGAATTGCACTTGTATCAGAATCACTTAATATATGAGAAGATAGAGAGTATTATAAATTACTTATATATGCAAAAAATTTGTTACATGTATATATTTTTCCAATTCTCCTTTCTCTTCTTAGTACTTTTAAGTAAATAAAGGTCTTGCTAAGTGGCTGCAATTTTCTAGTGTAAAGATGTATTAGCAAAATGTTCCTTTAAAGTGTAAAAAAAAAATACCCTTTTACGATTTGAAGAAATATATGCAATGTAATGCTAACAACTACTGCTTGAAATGTCATTTTGATTCTTTTAGTGGATTCTTTCAGTTAAGCCTTATACATTAGTTAAGCTTTATACATTAAGAATCTCATTTAATCTTAACAACAGCCCTTTGCTTAAATATAATGTTATCCCCATTTTACAGATTCAGAAACTAGACTAAAGAATTTAAAACACACATCCAAAAGTGGTGAGATTGGAGTTATTTAATCCTTAAAGTCTAATTGCAGGGTCTGATAATTTAACCATGGTCGTGGTACTTATTCATTTAGTTTCTAAAAACAATGCAGGTTTATGAACACAGCTTCAAACCGTAACTGATATTCAGTTAAACACATACTTACTGGTATCTTACTAGGATTGGGTTTGGAAAATGATAAAAAGGAATTGTGTAAAAATAAAAGGCTTGTTCAAGAGCCATCAAAAGGATTTATTGTAAGCAAAAGGAGGTTGTAATTCTTATTGTAACCAGTTCTCTTTTCTGAGAAGTATGAGACCATGAGACTGTTTAATCAGGTGTTCCCGAAAGAAAGGAAAAAAACAGATAATCTGCCCAATTCTCTTTTGCTAAGTATGAAATCACTCTAGAGCAGTGAGAAATCTTCAGTCACTCTAATCAGTCGGCTCTCATTTATTAAAGTCCAAGTTAGCCAGGATCCAGCCTCAACACCAGAAGAGTGGATGGGATTTGCTTAGACTCAGTTTGGTCCTCTGCTTCCTTACACAGCAAATCAAAAGTATTACTTTTCCAGGCCTTATTTCTAATAGTTTAAGGTGTTTTTGTTTTTGTTTTTTTTTTTTTGGTTAACCATTATGGGCATCTATAACTCTAACTCAAAAATATCTGAGAACAATTTCTAAAGCACAATATGCTACATAGAAAACTATTGTGTAAAATAGCCACATAAATTAATTAATTTTTTTTCTTTTTTTCTTTTTTTTTTGGCTATGAAATGCAGGAAGAGAAGGTCAAAGAATAAAAGCTTCTGTTTGATGAATTCTTTCCGGGACTTTCACACGTTTTCTCAAAGAAGATGAGTTAGTAATTATTGTATTCTTGCAAATCACATTGAGTTGGTGGTAATTACCTCTTGATGACTGCAGGATGGAAGAAGTATTAGGGAGAAGTGAGCAGTCAGGGCTCTTCAGCTTTACCTGAGCTCCAGAGAAAGAAGTCACTGTAACTACCATTTTCCAGTAGCCTTAGGACTTTTAGTTGCTCTTCTTTTTGCCTAGAATCCCTTTCCTCCATTCTTTGCTTAGCTAATGTCTAGTCATCTTTCAAATCTAAAGTTAGATTTCATTTCTTAGGGTCACCTTCTCTCGTTTCCCCATCTCAAAACATCTGTCTCATTCTTCATAGCAGTTGTTGCCGTTGTACTACCTATTTGTATTGTTTTACAATCAGTGTCTGCTTTTCTTTATTGACTGTAAACTCCATGAGGTGAGGTATGTGTTTATTTATTTTTTTATTTCATTCTGTGCAAAGCATTCCAAAACCAAGATGTTTTTGTTAAATAATGGATGGGTAGATGGATAGATGAATGTTTAGATGAATAAGGAACAGCCAATTCAAACCATATTTATCACTTGGTACATTTAGGGAAATCTGTTCAGTTTTACACTCAAACTTTGGACATCACTACTTTCTCAAATTATGAAAACAAGGAAGAGGAAGGAAAAATAGAGTGCATGTGTTTCAGTAAGCCAGAAGCTCTCAGAATTTAAAGTATATCATTTCATAAAGAAACTGAGTTTCAACCATTAGCTGGCTCCTCCTCAGTCTTACTAAAAATGAAGACTAAGTAGCCCTGCAGTGGATGGTCATATATTTTTCCCTTCATTGTAGTATTTTGGTGGATTATATTGATTGATTTGAACAATAAGCCAACCTTACACTCCTGGGATAAGTATTATTTGATCATAATGAATTGTCTTTTTTATGTTATTGATTGTGACTTTCTAATTTTTTTAAAGATTTTTGCTCCATCAGGATACTGAACTATAATTTTGCATTTTTGGAACTGTCTTTGTCAAAATTTGGTGATAGAATTATGTTGGCCTCAGATATGACTGAGGATGGTAGTCCCCACTGACCATTTCCTGAAAATATTATGTCCCATTAACAAATTTTATAACCATATTAACCATATCACAGTTTTATATAAACTGTTAGTAAAAAGTATGAATAATGCACAAGTGTAGCTCTGCTATCCTCACACCAACTCATTAATACAAACTTGTACCATAAAGTTATTGATCTAACTAGATCTACTTAGCTCTCTGAGTTAGCTTTCATTTCATATTCCAATCTGTATGATTATCTATAGAATTTCCAAAAAAATCGATGTTTTTAGAAGTGAAGTTTGAAACAATAAGAGCTAATATTTATTAATACTCTGTACAACAATCAATGTTTTGAATTTTTATATGAAATAAACCTGCAAGTACTGTTTATATGCCTAGCTTCAGATGAGAAAACTGAGGCACAGAGAAGTTAAGCAATAAGCAGGTTTTATAGAGTTGTGGAGTCAGAATTCGGGTCCAGGCTGTTTGGTTCCAAAGTCTGAGCCCTTAGCAACCACTCTGCCACCACAATTTTACTCATGCAGCATTGTATTTGGGGTCAGGAGACCGAAGTTGGAGCCATTATCTAGTGCCAGGAATCAACTAAGTTCTCCAGAGAGTGAAAGAGTTAGACCAGGTAGTCACTAGATGTTGTTTTAGTTAAAAAGGTAATTATTGTTTACTTGGATGTCTGACCATTTCCATATGAAGAAGAGGCAAGGGGAATCATAAATGCTGTCACATGGACCTTTGGTCAAGTTCCTAGATGAATATTTTATTTATCTGAGTAAGTGACAGACCTAGAGATGAGTGCAACTCTGACTGCCTTCGGAGTTAAAATCTCTATCAGGTTTCATTAAGGGCATGAGACCTAGACAGGCACACAGGGCCCATGGTTAGAGGGGACTCACGTTCTGCTATCACTGTCCGGAAATTCTTAATTTGTAGGAAAGGGACCCCTCATTTTAGTTGTGCACCCCACACATGATTCACCAGTCCTGCCCTTAATCCCTCTGCAGTAATCTTCAGCTGCTGCACTGATAGCCCAAGATTTGGCCTGGAGATGCTTCCTAACATGGGAATATGGCCTGTGATTCACCTCCTTCTTAGAGACCACTAATGAATCATCAGTGAATGCTTGAGTCTCTTTGTTTGATGGCCTATTCTCTATTCTTTCTAGCCTTTTAGATTCTGGAAGAGCAGAGTTTTCCATTATATCTTATTGATATCTGCAGCCAAGTTCTGTGGGTCAGAACCTGTTATCTTCCTAATGGTAGAAATAATTGAAACATGTTTACTTAGATCTTGCATACATAAAATGAAAGGAAGAGACTTTTCATGATGTGTTGTCCCAGTTTTCTCTCTGGGCACAATATCTAATTCTAATATTATATATTCATTGTTGGCTATAAGGTTAAGCTCTCTATGCAATGTAAGAACTCAGAATAATCTAGAGAAAGGTCTTTTTCTATCCTGTGAAACTATTTGACATTCGACTTATTCTTACTTCCACCACTCCACCCTGGGAGACTATCTCAGTGATTAAAGAAACTAAATGAAAATTGTTTTGCAAAAAGTCTACCCTACTAATGCTTCTTTGATATCACAGATTTTTTAAAACGTGTCTTGTTAAGTTGACCCACTATTCTCACCAAAGGAAAAGAGGGCACAGTTTGCCATTTTATAACATATGCTCCAGCTTAACTAAGTTAGTTGAAGCAAACCTGTCAGATGCCAAAGTGTAGAGTATTAAAATCTCAACAAAATGTCAGGAGAAATGGGAAAACTGGTGAATTTAAGAAAATCTGTCATAAAGATTGCATTGCATGTTTCTTCCTGCCTAACTTGAGGTGACATATGGAAGTTTAAAAATATAACCTAATGATGTGTCTTTATGGTAACAAGTTTATATAACCTAATTGCCACAAAACTGTCATTGCTGGTTAATTTATTAAAGTAATAAAAATATGTTGTGTTCTTAGAACTTATCTGGAATGAATTCTGGATAGCAACACTGATGCTCCCTGAACCATAAATTTTCTATTTTTGACACTTATTTAAAGCCTGAGAAGCTGTACATGGTTAAATGTGAGTGTAGTATTCTGAAATATCTTCTTTGGAGGCCTGGCATGGATGCAAGAACATAGGTGAGCTCAAGACAGTGCAGAGAGCCTCCCGTTATGGAAGAAGCCTGTACTTAAAGGATTGGGAATGAAGAAATAGAGACTAATCCAAGTATTCGGTCTTTTATGGGAAGTATTAGCCCTAATCTTCCACCCAGATACTTTTTTAGCTCTTTTTGTTTGGAAATAACTTTTGATTTACTGAAAAGCTGCAAAAGTAGTACAGAGAGTTCCCTCAGGTTTTTCACCCAACTTCACCTAATGTTAACATTTTTCAAAACCATGATGCATTTCATCAGAACTAAGAAATTAGCAATGTTAAAATCCAGTTGACCAAACTAGTCTTTATGAAAGGGGCTTTTCGGGTGGTGCTAGTGGTAAAGAATCCACCTGCCAGTGCAGGAGACATGAGATGCATGTTCTATCCCTGAGTTGGGTAGATCCCCTGGCTGGAGGAGGAAATGGCAACTCACTCCAATATTATTGCCTGGAAAATCCCATGGACAGAGGAGCCTGGTGGGCTACAGTCCATAGGATTGCAAAAGGTCAGACCTGGCTGAGCAACTGGGCATGAACATAACTCTTTATTAAGATTTCACCACTTTCCCCACTAATTGCCTTTTTCTGTCTGAGAATCCAGTCCAAATGTGGCATTCAGTCATCATGTCTTGATTGTCTCTTTAAACATAGTTTCTCAGTCTTTTTGTTTCAAGACCATGATACTTTGAAAGAATACTGATCAACTATATTTAGAAAGTCCCTCAACTAGAGTTTATTTTCTCACGATTAGCCTGGTCCATCCATATATTTAATTTACTTCTTTAAGAAAGTACACAAAATCCAGCAGAGCTGACTCCCAAGAGGAGGAAGAGCCAGGCTGTATTGAGATATTTCCATTAAAAAATTTATTGTAGTATAGTTGCTTTACAACGTGCTTAGTTGCTACTGTAAAGCAAAGTGAATCAGCCATACATATCCATACATCCTCTCTTTTTTGGATTTCCTTCCCATTTAGGTAACCACAGAGCACTGAAGAGAGTTCCATGTGCTATACTGTAGGTTTTCATTAATCATCTGTTTTATACATAGTAATGTGTATGTGTCCATATCAGTCTCCCCCCCTGCTGTCTGTACATTTGTTCTCTGTGTCTGTGTCTGTGTCTCTATTATCTGCTTTGCAGACAGGTTCATCTGTACCATTTTTCCAGATTCCACATATATGTGTTAATACTTATTTTCCTCTTTCTGTCTTACTACACCCAGTATAACAGTCTCTGTGTCCATCTGTGACCCTACAAATGACAGAATTACTTTTTTATGGCTGAATAGTACTCCAATGCATATATGTACCGCATATTCTTTATACATTCCTGTGTCAGTGGTCATTTAGGTTGCTTCCGTGTCCTAGCTATTGTAAATAGCGCTGTGATAAACACTGAGCTGCATGTATATTTTGGAATTATTTCCATGTAAACAGGTAAAGGCCAATATGATTAAGCTAGACTAATTATTTATTAGTTTACCTATTGGTAGTAAGTTTATCATATGGAAATTTATTTTATAGTAAACTTTCCTCACAGGATGATAATACCAAGTAATATGTGCCAGGTTCCTTGCTTAATATATGGTGCCCAATTTTATTATCAACACAACCCTATGAATGAGACAATATTATTATTGTTATTATCACCATTCTTATCTTGGAGTATAGGAAATTTAAACTAAAGAAAAGTTTCATGAATTTCCCAGTAGCACAACTGGTAATGTTTGTGGAACGGATCCTTAAATCTCTGTCTCTCTGACTCCAGAGTCCATATTATTTATTTGTTTAGCAGTGAAAATATAGGTCCTCTGTAATTTGTTCCTCCTTCTCTGAGAGTAGCCCATAGAAATTATTTAATCAAGAGCTATTCCAGAGACCTTTTAATTAAGTTATACCAGATACTGATACTATATTGATGATTGATGAAACCCTCTATGAAAAAGTCTTTCAACAATATTAGTAGCAACATACTCCAAAACAATTCCTTTATCTCCCAGTTGTAGTCTCTCCTTCTTCTTCCTCTTCTCCCCCACACATCCCTTTTTCTTCTTCTTCTATCTCCTCCTCCATCATTTCCTTCTTCTTCTCCTCCATTTCTTCCTCCCTTTCTCCCTCTCTCTCCCCCTCTCCCATCTCTCTATACACACACACACTTTACATGTATATATATGTGTGTGTATCCATGTACCTATAATCTATCTACTTTCTATCTACCTACTTATCTATCTACAAATATAATATAGAATATGACATTTATGAAGAATCATGCTTTCAAAAGAAATCTCATTAGTGAAATTTCTTTGCTTCAGCATTTATGCCTTACTTAAGTCATGAATACTTTACTTAAGTCCAGACTTCTTGCATACTTTTAGTATGAATCAGTAGAAGAAAGAATTTTTAGGAGTGTATCTTAGAAGTATATTTATCTACAGTGTTACAGTATATTTTATCAATATTTAAAAATTTCTTTGCCAGTCTGATTGGTAGAAACTGATTCTTNAGGCCTGGTGTGCTGTGATTCATGGGGTCGCAAAGAGTCGGACATGACTGACTGACTGAACTGAACTGATGCGTGTAATTGAACTTCTGAGTCTTACAGGTAGGGATGTAGTCTATACATGTCTGCCAAAACCTGCATTTATTTTCCATTACATATGGTCACGCACCTACCAAATAACTTACAATTAGCAATGTGTAGTAGTAGGAGCTACATTATTTCTTAAATACTTGGGGAAATACATCCTTCACTTTGATCTTCACACATACAAAATCTATCCATAGGATGAGGATTGTAGAAGTGGTTTCTTACTCTGTGGTTAAAGTGGTAAAAAAATGTAAAAGTGATAAAGAGAAATATGCCATCAACTTTCTCATTTGGAGTTAAGAAGGCATATTTTTCTATAGATTATCTTGTAAGACCATAGCATACATGTTCCATAAGTCTATAGATCAGCTACATTCTGAAATGACTAAGCTTTTGATTAAAAAAAAAAAAAAAGAAGCTTAAATAATGATCCATCATCATGAACCCTATTCTTAGAGGAAAATACATCTGTGTGCTCAAATAAAATTTCCAAACACCACATTTATCAGTGTGGAAAGGCAGGAAGGTGAAAATTGGAGTCCCATTTGCTCTATATCTAAAGTGTTAAGAGAGAGGTGGCCAAATGGCAGTGAAAAGTGTTTGGAAATTTAATAGGCTTTACCACTCAAGAGCCAGGTTACCTGGGACTTGATACCTGAATTCTGTGAGCCTCAGTGTCCTCCACTAGAAAAAGGAGAGGCTAATGAAAGCTCTTCATGGGGATTCTGAAAGAATTAAATGAGAGAATGTATAGACAGTGCCTAGCACCCAACATTCACTCAAGAAATGGTAATTCCTCTTGTCATAATATTATTCCCTTTTCATTCTCAGTTTTGCTTGTAACACCATTTCCAGATTCTCTTCTCTCCAGCTCAATAATACTTTGTAGTTTCTTTTACTCCTGTCTTTACATCCTTGCTTTCTCTCTAGACCTGAAGCAGTATCATTTTGTGGTCCACCATTGAACTAGATTCTTTTCTAACTTTTCCTGAAGGACCCTCCCCCTTTTTAATAGGCTTTCTACAAGTTTGTATTTTCTGAGTACCTACTGTATGTCAAAAACTTGCCATGTACTTAACAAATATTAGGATCCCATCTAATCTGCATAATAACCTATGTAGAATTATGTACTAGGAAATCTAAGGCTCAGTGAGAGTCTATAATATGTCCAGAGTGGAACAGCAGGCATATACATGTCCTTCTGTCACATTATAGCTTTCAGTTAAGATCACAGAGACTGGTTTTCTTTTTGGACTAAGCAGAAAGGAAAGACAAAAACAAAAACAGAAAACCACAAGCTAAGAAGTGGGAAAAAGAGAATGAAAAGAAAATTAATTTTACCTGAAGTTCACCTGATCCAGATTTCCACCATTCACCAATTAAGAAGATGTTCAGATATTTAAGAATTATAATCACATCTCTGAAAACAAATTTCAGTATGTGGGTCCCTTTTCTATCCGGGTGGCACAGTGGTAAAGAATCTGCCTGCCAATACAGGAGACCTGGATTTGATCCTGGTCTGGGAAGATCCCCTGGAGAAGGAAATGGCAACCCACTCCAGTATTTTTGCCTAGAAAATTCCATGGACAGAGCAGTCTGGAGGACTATGGTCCATGGGGTCGCAAGAGAGTCAGACACAAATCAGTGACTGAAGAACAACCCTTTTCTATGCCTTGTCTTAGATGTAATGGCACAGTCTGATCATTGCGTTCACAAGTCATGTTGACAAACAGTCTGGTGAGAACTCAGTGCTGGAGGGGTGTGGTCTGTTGTGTGGGGCAGACACTGCAGTATGCAGGGGGTTCTCACAGAAGTGCAAGCGACAGACACTCCATTTTCCTAGCTCTAGCATGCCTGGTTTAAAAAAAAAGAAAGAAGGAAAACAACAACGTGACATGCCTGTCGCTTCCCTCTGAGACATGTCACTTGCTGTAAATCACTGCTATTGCCACTTGCACTTTGAGTCACTTCCTTTTCGGCCTGGCTCCTCCTCCGAGATTTTCAGGTAAACAGCCTGAGATTAGTATACATAATGTATAGTAAGGAGCATGAATGCTTTTATTTCTAACGTTCTTATTAAATTGAAGCCACAGCAAATAACCTTAATGTAACAATGATTTTGAACATCAGTGGAAGACTGAGCTATTATGAAGGAATCCTAATATCAAGGGAAATATCAATAATCCACATGATCTCTCCTATTAACAGATTTTACAGGAAGATCTCTCTGTCCAGAAATCTATGTACAATTCCAGGTAGTTGAAGTTCCCTTGGAGAGCTCTCTCTGCAAAAGTGCGTAGGACTGGGTCTGTTTTACTCTGCTTTTTCTGAGGCTAAAGTTTCCTATCTTGGCAATGATGTGGCACAGAGGCTGTTAGCTTAAGATAATTGATTCTTCCCCTGATTTTAGTACTTCCCTTGAATGGCTCCCAACCCAGAATCAAGGAGAGAATGAAAAGAGAACTGAAAAGACAAGAAGGGAGGGAAGATGGGGGCATGGGGAAGGGAGGGAGAAAGGGGAAAAAAAAGATTACTGACAAACACTGCTTGAAAACAACATTGTCAGTACCATCACTGTCACTCAATTCAAAAAGGCCCAATTTAAAAATCACAATGAAATCTATTTTAACTGTGAAATATACAGGTTTTGAAAGATATTTCTGTTGTAAAAAACTATGAATGCCGTGAAATAGATATGTTTCTTTTTTTCCTGCATTATAACCTTTGAGGGTAACTTTACTGTGTGAATTATGTGAAGTTATCAGCCATATCCAATTAAAAATGCTAAGCCAGTTTCATCTTGAAAGAGAGACACTGACAATATCTAAATATATATATGTGATAAATTAGTTATTGTCAAAGCTGTGGCCTCTCTTTATTGTGCTTATACAACAGTGTCATCTAGTGGACACTGGTCAGGCAAGTTGTAGCCAAGATTCTTGGAGGAACCGATTTAAAATAAGCTAGTCTCAAATGAAAATAAGCTTTCTGTTTTTCAATTTCTTGAAACTAAAGCAATTTAAATAATTATTTCTAATCCATGCCATCATTTCAGTTCATTTCATTTTTTTTTTCCAGAAGAGTAAAAGCGCTGAGAACTTTTTATGCCTAGAGAAAGAAAAATAATTTTAAGATAATTTTCTCTTTTTTAGTATAGCAAAGAACAAAAGAAAATAACTAAATTACACCAAAGGGGAGATGTCAACATATGTACAGCAGTTAGCTGGAGGAAGTTGAAGCTGCAAGATTCCAGTCTTTAAATCTAAATGAATCGTGGTTACATCAACAATGACAAAACAAAAAGGCAGTGTGCATGGAAGTTCTGTTGTCTTATTTCCAAAACCTTGCCATTTTTCTAGTTCCTTTTTTCTGTTTGTAAAGAAAATATATCTGTTTTAAAACAGAATGTTTCAAAAGCCCATCAGTTTTTAAAAAGCATAAAATGCCTTGTTTTGCATTAAATATCTTTTATCAAAGCCACTTAACTTTAATTTTTCTCCAAATAATCAAGTCCTGGAGATACATAATGGACACTGAAATATATTCCAAAATATTGCTGATTCCCTGATTTTTTTCTGTATTGAGAGATATAGAAAAAAACTGCATTTCTTTAAAAAGATACAGAAGTTTGGTTTTTCAGCATTTCCTCAAAATAAGTATGAACAGCCATTTTTTAAACCACTGTACAATATCATGTAAATGTTTTTATTCATTAAATGGCTGTTACTCTCTACATGTCCTTGTGTTTTGAAACTACTCAAAGATAGGATGTTGTTTCAAAGTTTTTGTTGTTTTCAGAGAAAGAGAAAAGAAAACATACTAAGGTTATCGATAAGTATGAAGTTCTGTTTTTCAAGTATCCAGCTCTAGTTTCATATTCTAGTTCCTCTAGCTGAATGTTTTATGCCAATTTGATATCTTTGATAGCATTGTGTCATTTGGTTTGAAAATGCTAATGTGGTACTGTAAAAGCAGATGCTACTAAATTTATCAGCCTTGAATTGGCCACAGCGTATTTTTCCTGTTTTAAGACTTTTGAAGTACAGCTGGGATGAAATACCTAATATGGCACAATATGGTAGCTAATTTAGAGAACTCTATGACACAATGCTATATTGGTATGTGATACTGAAAATTCTTACCCAAATGTTCCTCCATATTTTTAAGAAAATATTTGGTTGTTAAGATGATTTGGAGTAATGTAAAGGTTTAGCAAATTTGACCATTCATTTGAAACAGACTATTTTTCCTTTGTAAATAGAAAACACTAATCCCTGCCCTAATACTATATGATTTTGCCTTTATCTTTTACCTGTGTAATACAAACAAATTAAGTAAAAATCCCATATGCCTTCTAGTTATAATTTTTAGTAAACACTAATTCAAAATTAGGAGGATGCTGTTGTTTAAAGATATAATATTTACATTGATTGGTTCATAGTTCACAGGTAAAAATCACTCATCTTATGTAGTTGTAAAACCTGTTATAAGTAGAAATGTCATATTTTAAATATATTTGCAGGGTATGTCCATTTGAAATTCTGAGTTTTTACATTATAATACTTGCAAATTAACATGGTAGAAGTGTGCAAATTATTTGGGCCTTTCAAGGAGAAAGAAAATCTAGAATTTTTATGTTACCAGAAAAAGATAAATTCTTTCTAAATATGCACAGTTTTTCATTCTGCAGAAAAGTACTCACTCAAAATTAAATTTGCAAGTCATAGAACTGAACTGGCAGTTGATAGGTAAGGCCCAGGTCTGATATTTTTCAGCTGAATTTTACCCTGTCCATCAGTATTCATTCAGTATCTACCAAAGACTATGAAGGACACTGTAGTTAAGATAGAAAATGGGATACATGTCTTATGACCTTCCTAAACCTTACAATTCAGTTGAAGAGATAAAACATACATAAGTGAGAAATTAAATGGCAATGCAAGATTTAAATAACAGTTGAATTCAATAATAGACATGTCACAGAGAGGTTCATGCTCATTTATCATATGAGTAGTCCAGGAATTGAGAGAGTCCCCTACTGAGAGAAAGAGGATATTTGTGATAAGTCCTGGAGAACAGATTTCTAACAAAGGCCTTTGTGAGGCAGATGTAATTAAGATAAAGCAAATGATATCCATGGCTTCAGGCTTCCCAAGTGGCACTAGTGGTAAAGAACTTGCCTTCCAATGCAGGAAACCGAGAGCCGTGAGTTCGATCCCTGGGTCAGGAAGCTCCCCTAGAGGAGGACATGGAAACCCATTCCAGTATTCTTGCCTGGAGAATCCCAAGGAGGTGGACCCTGGTGGGCTATTGTTCACCAGGTCACAAAGAGTTGGACACAACTGAAGCGACTCAGCACACTCTCATGACTTCACTGTCCATTCCCCTTTTGTTCTCCACGGGTATTTTAGTAACAAGTAGAGGCCAACACTGCAGAAGCCAAGCTTTCACTGTAGATAAATGGAATTTACTTGATTTCTCTGAAAATTTCAACTTTTTCAGGAAAGTTACTCTCAATGTTTGTCCCTCTGGATAAATAGTAATCAACAGATAAGCAGCACAATTTGTTGTTTTGCACTCAAAAGAGGTAAACTGTGTTTTGCATGCCTTAATAGGACGCTGGCTACTAAGGAACTAGAAACCGAATGAACTTTGCAGCAATCATCTTGGCTCATTTTTGAGTCATAAACTCCTTGGAAAATCAGATCAGTACCCTCAACACCTTCTTTTAAAAATACATCTTTACAAAATATTATACTGCTCATAATATTTTTCCGGCTGTTGTTTACTCCTGAAATATTAATATATAACTGACAATGCTATCTTCTACTACAAGGAAATAAATACATTTTAAAAAGCAAAAACCCTATTATTCTGTGCCATGGAGGTTTTCATATTATTTTTAGTAATATGTTCTATTCCTTGATAATTTTATAACTGAGTTATCTATATAAAACATTGATATATTACTAAAAAGGTAATTTTTATATCATTACCTCAGTGGATTTTGGTTCAGGATAAGATTTTATGATCAAATATAATATCTTATATTTTTTTCAAATCTACCTGACCATGGCTATTTTGATTCCATAAGGTAGACTGATTCAATTTTATAAATGAATTTTCCCTATTATAACTTGTCATCTAAACTACACTTCTCAGTATTTTATTCTACCTTAAACATTTGTTTTAGGTAGGATATAACATAATTTTTAAATAGATAATGTATATTCCTGAGAAGGCATAAGAAAAATTTAAAAATCCTCATTTTGACTTTGTTTTCTCTTGACTTTTTTGACTTTGCCGTTTTTCTAAAGCAAATTTTGAATTGAAATGGTGGTGACTAAAACTGGCAGAAAACGCACTGTAGAGCATTTAGAAAATCTCACAAGCGGTTGTTGGGAAATTCAGTCATTCAGGCCTCCTTTTAATTCATTCATTCCTTCATTTATTCAATGAATGTGTATCAATTTGTACCAAGTACTTACTGGACCTGTGTGCTTATCTCAAGATCAAAGACAAATAGAAAACACATGTAAGTCAATATGTAGCGTAGAAGGGAATGGCACCCCACTCCAGTACTCTTGCCTGGAAAATCCCATGGACAGAGGAGCCTGGTAGGCTGCAGTCCATGGGGTTGCTGAGGGTCGGACACGACTGAGTGACTTCACTTTCACATTTCACTTTCATGCATTGGAGAAGGAAATGGCAACCCACTCCAGTGTTCTTGCCTGGAGAATCCCAGGGATAGGGGAGCCTGGTGGGCTGCCGTCTATGGGGTCACACAGAATCGGACACGACTGAAGCGACTTAGTAGTTAGCAGTAGTAGTAGACTCATATAGACTCAGTATGCTACAGTTTGTACAGCAAATGTGGTAGTGCCCACTTCGAACTAGGTCTCTGAAAATACCTCAGTCTTGACAGACTTTTTTAAAAATAATGTTGCTATGAGTCAAGAAGGCCTCATACTACTCATTACTCCCCACAGTGTAAATCAAAATCTCTAATAATTCATTGATTCAAAAATTTTAAATGATAATTTGGTTTCACTTTTGGTTGTATAGCTAACTTTGCTTGATGCCTAAAATTTGAAAATTATAGGTAACTTTAAGAACAAAATTGATGTTGATACACTCTAACAACCCAAAAAGAAGACTCACTGGTTATATTCTATTGTATTCTTTTCTCGATACTATATTTGTGCATATGTATTTATTCTTTTCTCTGAAACCACATATAGCTTTTGTTTTGTTTTCTCCCTGATTGAGACCAACCTGTGAAGTAAGTTTATTTTCAACACATCTTTCAAATGAATCTAAGAACTAGTGTTTAAGTGATCTAGGGGTTGGAGAAAGCATCTCCCCTAAGGCAAATTCCAAGACAGATTATCCAAAAAGGCACAAGGAAGCTCTTTCTCTTATATGCTGAGGGAGCATCCATTTCCGGGACTCCAGGGAGAAGAGGTTTGTTCCCTTTGCGTCATTATGTTAATGTCATCATATTATGTTAGTTTAGGCTTGAGCTCAGCTGCATATTGTTCTTTCCTTCTTGTGCTCCAGGGAAGCTCATCATTAAAGCACAAAGTCCCCATCCTGACCTCTCTTCCACCTTGACTCGGGAAACTGAGTCCTTTTGAGGTTAGATGTGATTCAGATTGTTGTTTTCAAAACCAAAATAAGTGCACAGTTAGAGGCAAATTCTACTGTTCTGGCAACATCATGAGATAATACCATAACTTCTGAGCATTCAATTTTATATGGGGAGCAGTTTTTCTCCAAAACTAGTTGGAGTTTTGGAGAAACTAGTTGAGAAGAAAATTTCTGTTGGGAAATTGTTTTGGTGATGGTGTGAGGACAATAAACAAATGGTTTAATGGGCTGAGACCAGCATAAGGTCAAGAAGGGCCAGCTGTAGAAGTAAGAATCCTGTCATAGAAAGCATTGCCTACGAAGACCCAGCCTGAAATACAAGGCTCTGGGTGATGAGACCCTGCAGTTTGAGAGATTAAGTTGATTTTAGGGCAGACAACTGTTCCCTGGAGAAGGAAATGGCAACCCAATTCAGTATTCTTGCTTGGAAATTCCCATGGACAGAGGAGCCTGGCAGGCTACAGTCCATGAAGTCGCAAAGAGTCGGACACAACTGAACGACTGAGCACAAGGACCACTCTGCTTCCAAGAAAGATGACTTAACAAAAGGCGTTACTTTTCCATCAGAGCTTAAAGAAGGCGTTTCTGAAAAATAACGTGTCATACTCATCAGCTCATACTCATGGTCCCCAGTTCAGCCTCCCGGAGACAACCACTGACTAACTCTACCTGGTTCTGTAACATAGAAGATTTTTTACTTGGAAACTCAAGTCCAGGCAATCTGCAACCCCACAAAAGATTGTTCCCTAGCAAAACTCCTTCTTTTAACTTGTGTGACTTGTCATCCATATGTAAGAGTAGTTTCAAAACTCAGCCCTCTGATACACTTGTTTGCACCACTGCAGTTAATTTACAACTCTTCGCCAAAGAGTAACCCAAGAAAGGGTAAAGAGTTGCTTTACCACCATGGCCACTGCCCAGCTTTCTCCTTCAACCCATCTTTAACGTGATTTAAGAAGCTTCCATCAGAAAGAAGATTAGGAAGGTCTCTTATCTATCCATGTGATAAATGTACCACAATAATGGGATATAAATAGCTTTTCTTTTTTCTGAAAGAAATCTATTATTCAAAATCATTTTTCAGAGCCTGAAAACCTTTTTCAGAGCCTTCATAGTGATTTTACACTTTGTATGAAGCCAGATGAGAGCTTTCCTTTATAAAAATTTGTTATCACTCAGAATCCATTTACTATGTCCCACTGTGTATCCATATTTGGTGTTACGTATTTGGTTATGTGTTCCTTCCTTTATAAGATAAGCTTCTGCTATGTCAAAACTGTGTCTTCTCTACCTTTGTAACTCTTCAGAGTTAAGAATATATGTTTTTTAGGAAATCATAATGTATACATTAATGTTTTAAATGTAGTAAACATTTCATTTACTGAAAAGAGGCAAAAACTAACCTGTGCTTTTAGAAATCTGGAATGGGGTTAACCTTTCAAGAGAGTTACAGACAGAGAGGAAATAGAGGCTTTAGGGAACTGAAGGTGATGTATTTTTGATCTGGGGGCTGGTTATTATACATGTGTGTTCAATTGTACTGTACACTTATATGTACTTTTCTTCATTATATTTCAATAAAATGAAAAAATATATTCCAGGTACTACACAGAAAGCTTACAATTGTTTCTTGCTTTGGTTAATATTTTAATGATAACACTTTAAAAAAGAAAATGGTAATTTTGGTGGATAGCTGGATAAAAAGTATATTTTGTAAATTTTGTAATTAACAAACTTTTTTAAATTATGTAATTATTTTTCACTTAGGTGCTCTCACAAATGCCTAATTTAGTACCCCAAATGAAGAACATGTTCAACTAACTATTGTTGCTGTTGTTCAGTCACTAAGATGTGTCCAACTCTGCGATCCCATGAACTGCAACATACCAGGGTTCCCTGTCCTTTCTTATCTCCCGGAGTTTGCTCAAACTCATGTCCTTCGAGTCAGTAATGCCATTCAACCATCTCATCCTCTGCCATGCCCTTTTCCTCTTGCCCTCAATCTTTCCCAGCATCAGGATCTTTTCCAATGAATCAGCTCTTTGAATCAGATGGCCAAAGTATTGGAGCTTCAGCATCAGTCCTTCCAATGAATATTCAGGGTTGATTTCCTTTAGGATTGACTTGCTTAATCTCCTTGCTGTCCAAAGGACTCTCAAGAGTTTTATCCAACACCACAATTCAAAAGCGTCAATTCTTCAGTGCTCAGCATTCTTATGATCCAACTCTCACATCCATACATGACTACTAGAAAAGCCATAGTTTTGACTATATGGACCTTTGTCAACAAAGTGATGTCTCTGCTTTTTAATATGTTATCTAGGTTTGTCATAGATTTTCTGCCAAGAAGCAAACATCTTTTAATTTCATGGCTGCAGTCACCATCCACAATGATTTTAGAACCTGAGAAAATAACATCTGTCACTGTTTCCATTGTTTCCCCATCCATTTGCTGTGAAGTGATGGAACTAACTATATACATAGATACATAGATATGCATACATACATATATTTACACATTTAACTTCAGAGCAATATCACAATCTTTATCAATTGAATTAATAATTACATATGTGAACTAGTTACTTTGAATGACTTTTGACACCTTAAAATTATGTAATTAGTGAATAGGTCAAGAAAATTTTAGTAAATTACTTTACCTGGGCTCTCTTTTGAGGGTGTATTTATTCATTTATTCAACAAGTATTTGTCACACCATGCTGGGAAATAACAATACAGAGATAAATGAAACGGGTTCCTTCCCAAGAATTCGTGTCTGTAGAGAAGACAGGTATGTAGATACATAATTTCAATGGGATGTAGTAAGTCTAATAAGTGAAAGTTATACATGAAATATGTGCATAAAAGGAGAAAATATTGCCTTTTCTAAAGGGCAACAAGCAAATTTAGTGGTAAATTTAGTCCTGAACCAGGTGTTGAAATGAAAGAAAAATCAGATGAAGAAAGTCATTCCAAGTAGAGATAAAAGCAACAGGCAAGAAAATAGCATGTAGTCAATTATCAGAGGCTACTGGATTGGTTGTATTGTACAGCTTGGAAAAGGAAGTTTTTATAGTAATGGCAAAAATAGAATTTTTCCTGCTTATTAGTAAATTCTTCAGAAATTTCTTTTCTTATCAAATTGTGGCACAATTAATTCTGTTTAGTAACACCTTAAGATCTTGGTTCTGGGTTCAACTTGTATATTTCCTTCTTTCCAGATGATCAACCAGTTACATTTCTCTTAATTTTCCTTTCTTCAGGTACAAAATGGAGTTGATAATACCATCTACCTCATAGGATAGTTTGTGAAGAATATAAGTGATATTCATCAAGAAAAAGATGCTTGACACAATGCCTGCAGTTAGATTCTAATTCAACATGTTTCTATAAACAGCTGGATAAATTATAACCTCTGAAAGGAAGGTCTATTTGGAAAGAAATGACATAAAGTGAATTAATAAATCTTCCTTCCCCACCAAATATACTCAGACCAGGGTTCTACTCATTCTCAATGCCTTGATTTAAATGATTTTTTAATATATCAAACCTCTGCTGAAAGCAAGACAAAACAACACAGCCACCTACACGATCACCACAACAATAAGACAGATCTTCATTCTTTCAGGAGCCATGGCCTTATCATCTTTCAGTTTAGCCTGAGGATCCTTTTTTATGTTGTAATTGTGCTTAGAACCCTGGCATTGCCAATTTTCCACTTAAGCCAAAAAGAATTACACCCCGGGGTTTCAATGGAATCTCAGAATGACACCTCCTCAGCCAAGCCCTCTGACTACGTTAGGGTGGCATTACAAGATGACGATGTGTACTCTTTTTGGGAGAAAGAAAGATGAGAAAGTTCTATCTTCTTGGCTTCAAGTATGTCTTCACAGCCACCACACCTTTTCATATAATTCTTTTTAGAACGTACTGTCAAAATGAAGCCAACAGAGAAAAGTTCCAACGAATGGAATTGCCATAGCAACACCCTACATTTCTCATCAAGTTAGGTCTTGTGTGGATCATCACGTTAAAGCTTGTTTTTCAGCTTGGTGAAAGCCATGACTGTAATCTTCAGTGTGAAAATCTCTTCGGCCCAAGTAGAAGTTAAAAATAGAAGGGAATAATTTAAATTATTTCACGAAAACTCCATCTGGAATTGCAGCTCCTCAACAAATGGAATTAACTCAGAGAACACTGGCATTTAGGACCACTTAAATTTCCCCTTTGGTTTCAAATTGGATTCAGTACTTGTCATTATGACTTATTATCTGTTGAGTGTTGACCAAGTAGTCAGTTCCTCAATTCTGAGCAAAAAGAAGAGTCCAGTACTCATCTCCTTCAAGAGGACAAGATGTAGAAGCATAATATTGAATGAGAATCTGGACAAAGGCTCAGTGTGTGTATGTGTATGTATGGATATGTGATTTAATTGCTTTTGATAGCTAGTAAATATCTTAGGTCTTTTCTAGCCAGGAAAGCATTATTTTTAAAACGCTTTGCATTGGAGAGGTTTGCTTTGTGGTAAATTAACTATCTTAAAAGAATTCTAAGAGAAGAACAATATACATAAAATGGTTTTAAAAAATATTCTTTCAGGGTTGCAAACTAGTCTATGTTTGGAAGTTTTCGTTTTCATTTCAAATTCTTGATGAAAAGCAAGACTCCCCCAAATGTAGGGAGTATTAATATTAGTGATGCTTTTTCAACTTTCATAAAATATCAGATGTATTTTTTGAATGAATGAATCACATATTCTTAATTTATTCCAATAAGTCATCATATGAACATTCTATATGTTGTAATTTATGGTTATACATGGTTATTAGTCACAAAAACCCTAACCCTATAACTGAATAATGCTAATAATATATATTGCCATTTTCCCTAGCAACAGGATATCATCATCATTATCAAGCAATATAAACTTGAACTACAAATATTAACTCAAAGACTAATTAAATACTCTGATCATAGAATTGTTTCCTAGAATTTATAGAATTAAATAAAAATGAACCTGCAGATATGCAACATCAGGTTGATTGGCATAGTTTATAATAAAAAGGATCAGAAAACTACATATCAATTGTACATAAAAATATATGTATAGTTGGAAGTTGATCATTTTAAAAACAGATACCTATAAAATCACCTGTTGATCATTTTAAAAAACAGGTACCTGTAAAAATACCTGGAGTAAGGACTTTGATTTATTTCATACAAGGAAATAGAGCAATTGCTAAACTTTAAATGTTCTCTCTCTAGCACTGAAGCAGACATCATCATGCAGTTGACATATTTTCACAGCCCTTGGCAATGATACATGCAATTTTAATCATGGATATTAATTCTCTTCTTTAAACCACCAGCCCACCCCTGCAACTACTCTATTGCTTCACCCTGGTATTTATTTCACTGCCACAAGCAGTGATGCATGGAAATTAAACTATAGACATTCATTATTTCCTGCTTTTGCCTCAGTGCATAAAATTTTCACTCGTACATTGTTAGAAGGTAAAAATTTCATCACAGACTTACCATCATGTGACCTCGACCTTGTGGTGATTAAATGTTATAAGGGTTTGGGCATAAAGATATCAACTAGCAAGGACGAGCTGCAGGAACTGGTGACAGTGAACATGTCTGGGGAACTATGACAGCTGAAAAATGACCCATGACCTTAAGGAAAAGTCAGCATTAGATACTATAACCCTAACCATCACTTTGAAAGCTAAGGTTCTGCAATGAAAAGACTAGAAATTCAATTGTTTTCAAATGACACATTGGGTTACAATGTTTTTGTCAGCAATTACTTTGTCACAAAATCGTTATTCTCTTATTCTTTTTTTTCCCCTGTGGAGTTAGTGATGGGGATGCTGAATTTTCCCAAAATAACCTTTAATTATAGTTTTTGATCTTGACATTCTTGAAAAATGCCCTACTGGCTAGTCTTCTGTAAGTACCATCTGTAAGTTTTGATCATAAACTAACTAGTCCTAGAATCTGCCTGGCAAAAAGCATTACGAGTCATTTTGGAAAAAGTCAGGCATAGTCAATTTTCACAGTCTTGAAACTTGAAATGATTTCTTCCAGCTTTCAGAGGAAAAAAATATTTTCTGGCATGAAATTCTGTGTTAAAATTTTCAAACAAAAATAGAGGAGAAAGCTAGAATATAGCAAAAACAACGAAAAAAGATACAGTAGAAATTTGAATATACTAGAAACTGCATTTGTCCAGAAAACAAGAATTTTCAACTTTATTTTCACAGTTAGACCTAATTATTTATACCTAAAATATGATGGATTTATATTTCTGAGGCACATATCTAAGAATAGAAGGAAAATAAAGAAAATATGAAATATTATATCAGTAATGATGAAGGAAGTACTACATAGCATCTTAACTCAATCAGTACCCTGATAAACAGCCAAAAGATGGCCTCAACTAAGGGAAAATGATGAAGGGGGAAAAAACCATGTTGATACGCCTCTGGAGCAGGTTAATACTGGAAGCTGCTGACCTGCCATACATGGCCATTATTTGCTGATGTTAGAAACAACAGCACTGAACATTCTCCTTACCAGTGAAACACTTAAGTCATTTACTTCTCTGAACAATCTCAGTGGTTAATTAAAATCTTGACAAAAAGTACATCTTGGAAAGATGTGATGGTGTCTGCTATACATGGTATTCATNTGGATTTATATTTCTGAGGCACATATCTAAGAATAGAAGGAAAATAAAGAAAATGAAATATTATATCAGTAATGATGAAGGAAGTACTACATAGCATCTTAACTCAATCAGTACCCTGATAAACAGCCAAAAGATGGCCTCAACTAAGTAGGTGGACTACTGCTTTATAGTAAACTGCTTCATTTGCCTTTATTATTCACTCTGTTAACTATAGATTCCTTGATGTGTAGAGTACCAAAGTTTTCCTCTGTATTGATATTTTATAAAAACACATCTTCTTAAGAATTCTGAAGTTCTGTCTTTGTGCCAATCCATCGATGTATCTACATTTACACTTCTGGAAGGACAAGAGTCCCTGTGGAAGGTGTACTTGTACTGGCTTAGAGTCGTCAAATTAGCATAGTCTGATTTCTTGGTAAGTGTCCAAACTTGTGCTAGCCAGAGCATTCATGTCAATGTTCATTATGCATAAATTAAGCTATTTTAAGAGAGGTAGTTTATAGATCATGTTATCTTCTGATCTCATTTTCCTAACGACTCCAATATATCTTTCTGGAAATGGACAGACTGCTGTGATTATGGCCCTTGTTTATAATGTGAGTTGTATTCCTACTTGTATTTCATGGCATGCGGTCCCACCACTTCATGGCAAATAGATGAGGAAAAAATGAAAACAGTGACAGGCTATTTTCTTGGGCTCCAAAATCACTGCAGATGGTGATTGCAGCCATGAAATTAAAAGACACTTGCTCCTTGTAAGAAAATCTATGAGAAACCTAGATAGCATATTAAAAAGCAGAGACATCACTTGGCTGACAAAGGTCCATATAGTCAAAGCTATGGTTTTTCCAGTAGTTATGTACAGATGTGAGAGTTGGACCATAAAGAAGGCTGAACACTGAAGAATTTGTGCTTTTGAACTGTGGTGTTGGAGAGCATTTTTGAGAGTCCCTTGGAGAGGAAGCAGATTAGACCAGTCAATCCTAAAGGAAATAACCCTGAATATACATTGGGAGAACTGATGCTGAAGCTGAAGCTCCAATACTTTGGCCACCTGATGCGAAGAGATGACTAATTGGAAAAGACCTTGATGCTGGGAAAGATTGAGAGTGGGAGGAGAAGAGGGCAGCAGAGGATGAAATGGTTGGATGGCATCACCGACTCAACAGACATGAGTTTGAGCAAACTCCAGGAGATAGTGAAGAACAGGGAAGGCTGGTGGTGTACTACAGTCCATGCAGTTGCAAAGAGTTGGACATGACTGAGCAACTGAACAACAGCAACAATTTCTAGTACCATGGTTTGCTAGTTTAGTGATATGAAAAACATATCTTTGTTCACTCATACCTACACTTTTTATATTTTTTGTATGAATATATATTAGTATACAGATCCTTGCTTAAAATTCAAATAGTACTATGCTATACAAATGCCAATAATTATTATGCTGGTGTGTGATTATAACCTGAGAGCCTACAACCTGTCAGCTGCTGGACTAGGCATGCTGTTCATCATTGTCATCATAATTATCATCACAAATTTTTAGTGAATGTTTATCTAGAAAGTATTCTACGTTTGTAATCTATTCAAAATCCTACAAACAGAAGTGCAAAAAGGCCTATAACTGGCAAGAAGTAGAGTCTGGATTGAAATACAGGTTTGTCTACTGTAAGATAGCCTGTAAATAATAGTGCATAATGCATTTAAAAATTTGATACATTTCTCAATCTTCCCAAAGAACCCATTTTTAAAATGGAACATGCAACCTATGGGTTGTGTACCTATTATGTCTTGGCTGTGTNATTGAAATACAGGTTTGTCTACTGTAAGATAGCCTGTAAATAATAGTGCATAATGCATTTAAAAATTTGATACATTTCTCAATCTTCCCAAAGAACCCATTTTTAAAATGGAACATGCAACCTATGGGTTGTGTACCTATTATGTCTTGGCTGTGTCTATTTGAAACCAGACTCTCTGGATATAGGAATCTACCTCTCAAAAACTAAGATCATGGCATCTGGTCCCATTACTTCATAGAAAATGGATGGGGAGAAAATGGAAACAGTGGCAGAATTTATTTTCTTGGCCTCCAAAATTATTTTGGATGATGACTGCAGCCATGAAGTTAAAGGATGCTTGCTCCTTGGAAGAAAAGCTATGACTAATCTAGATAGCATATTAAAAGGCAGAGACATCACTTTGCTGACAAAGGTCCATATAGTCAAAGCTATGGTTTTTCCAGTAGTCTTGATGTGAGAGTTGAACCATAAAGAAGGCTGAGGACCAAAGAATTGTTGCTTTCAATCTATGGTCCTGGGGAAGACTCTTGAGAGTCCCTTGGATTGCAAGAAGATCAGACTAGTTAATCCTAAAGGAAGTCAGCCCTGAATATTCATTGGAAGGACTGGATGCTGAAGCTGAAGCGCCAATACTTTGGTCACCTGATGCAAAGAGCCAAATGATTGGAAAAGACCCTGATGCTGAGGGCAGGAGGAAAAGTGGGCAGCAGAGGATGAGATGGTTGAATGGCATTGCCACCTCTATATGAGTCTGAGCAAACTCTGGGAGATAGTGAAAGACAGGGAAGCCTGGTGCAAGGCAGTCCATTGGGTCAGAAAAAGTAGGATAAGACTGAGCAACTGAATGACGACAAACTCTTCAGAGCATCTTCTCACACAATAAAAAATAAAATGACATTTTCACTAATAATTTCAGGTGCAGAAAGAATGCATACTACGTATTGGCCTATTTTATCTGCTGTCGCCCTCTTACCTTCCCTCTTCCTTGTTTTTACCTATTTCCTGTGACAACAGATGTTTTCACTCATCTCTGGATAAGTAATACTCTATAAGTGAGGGAATCTCTTTGGGAACTGAACTTTGGACACTGTATCAAGTCCCAAGTGGGCTAATAAAAGAATTACTTCAGAACATCATGTCTTCCTGGAAGACATTATGATGAATACAATTTTCTCTGTCCTTCATATGTAATTCACTTGGAATTATTCAAAAAGTATTAATATTTTAGTTTCTGAGACAATGTATAGAATATTTTCCTCAGAAAACATGTGTTTTTTAAAAACCATGGTTGCTAAGAAGCTTTGTCCATATATTCCATCAAGGGCTTGCCCTGTGTACCACTCTTCAATTATGGACAGATGAGGAGAGCAGAAGGCTCACAAAACCCAAGAGTCAGTGTTTCCATGGGGTCAGTGAAGCACTGAAATGGCTAGTGGCTAAAGGACTCAGGCCTGGATCACATGGTCAGATAGAGAATTTTTAAAATGTTAGTGGTTCACCATTTTTACCCTTCCGTTTTAATGTAGATATAGGATGATGACTTTGAGAAGCAATCTTCTCAAGTGATTCCACAGTTTCATAGGATTTGAGTCAGGATGCCAGAGGTCTGGTATCAGACAAAGGAGTAAGAGGAATAAAAAAAAAAAAAAAAGCTTTGAATTTGGGTCCAGTTCCTAGTTGACTCTGAAGTTCTTTTCTAATAATATATCAGGAAATAGAAATGAAAAGGGGGAAAAGCCCAATTAGTAGAGGATTAATTTCCAATTTAAGCTGGAAGGCAAAGAAGAGAAAGCTGAAAGTATCTCATCTCAAAATAAGCTTAAATAGTTCTGTCAAATGCGCTCGATTTAAGTCACACAGGGAATTGAAGGCATTTTTCACTTTCCACTATTGTGAAAGTCTTAAGGTTACTTAACCAAACAGTTCAAGAACATAACAAATTCATACCAAAGAACAGAGTCTGAAAAGTTCATCTCACATTTGGGAAAGCAGCGCACTGTTGTTATGAGAAACTCTTCATCATTAGATTTGAACATTGATATCTCATGCTCATCATATCAGAGACAAGACATTCTGTAAAAAAATCTATAAATCCCATGAACAGCTTTTTGCAAATGGATCCTTTGTGGAGACAAGCAAAGAGACTTAATCATAGAAGCAGAACAGAGCTTTTCCAGGTGGACAAATGTTAGTGTAAACTCGATTGCCTACACTATTGGCAATGTACTGTTTCAGCAAAATAGAGAAGCATGTTTAATTACTGCTTTCTTTGTATCAGTTATTGTAAAGAAATGCATTAGATTAATTCTTCAAATTTTTCTCTGATTTCATTCACTATCACTGCACCAATAATTACTTTTCTTCCTTACATAATTCTCTGATTCTCTTTTGGTTTCAACTTCTCTACCTACAAATATCATCTGGAGGATTCTTCTTCAGTCGTCCTACCCTATCAAGCTACTATCTTGCCTCCCTATTCCCCTCTCTCTCCTAATTATTTCTTTACTTCTCAACTAAGGACTCATTTTTTCTGCTACTACAGTGTTCCTTCATTCTTTGCAATGTTGTGAGTCTTTGTGTAGCAATGGCTTTCATCTTTTGAAGGGAAGCAGTACCTTGCTTGGAGGAGGAAAGGGCAACCCACTCCAGTATTCTTGTCAGGAAAATCCCATGGACAGAGAAGCCTGGTGGGCTACAGTCCGTGGAGTGGCAAAGAGTCAGTCAGGCGCAACTGAGTGACTGAACACACACTATTCATCAAGTCCACAGGCTTTTAGCAAGCACATAGCTTTATCAAGATAATCTATAAGCAATAAAACTCTCCTACTTTGATTCATTTTAACAAATGTATAAAGTCGTGTGCTCCCAACCACAATCACAGCATAGAACATTCCCAGTGCCTTAGAAAGTGTGCTTCTGCATGAGGAATTCCTCTTTTCAATGCTCAAACTTCTTAAGACTATTTTGAACAATGGCCATGGTAACTCTTGCAACTGAATAGTCCACAAGATTCACTTGGCATATTTAATAAAATTGCAGAGCCCTGAGCCTCATTTCCAGAAATTCTGATGCATTATAAACATTTAGAAATCAGAATCTGATCATAGCACTTCTTGAATTAAAACCACGCAATGGCCCTCGCCTATGGAAAACCTACAAACTCTATAGTGTGGCCAAAAAATTTGTCCTGCTTGTATCTTCACTTTTATCTCTCTTCCCATTCTCCATCTCCCCTACTCCTAATCTAGGCAAGTTCCTGAATCATTAGTCCATTGCATATATCCTTGGCCTTCTCACCCAGAATGTTCCTCTTTCACACCTCCTAGGCCCACAGTGTAGTCCCATGTTTCCCAGCCCTCAACAGTGCAGTGTTTTCACCTGTAGATTGCCAGGGTCAGTTCTCTCTCGGGAGAGACCACTAGCCTGAGACAGAATGGAGCACACACTGCTTTAAGCTGCTGTTGCTTATTATAAATACTTCATTTCCTCTTATTTCTCAGTAAGTAACTTGAAGCAAAATTTTAGATTTAATTCCCTTCTCCTTTTGTCTTTTCATACTGTTCATGGGGTTCTCAAAGCAGAGACCTTACTTGGCTGACCAAGTGCAAATAGTTGAAGCTATGGTTTGTCCAGTAGTCATGTATGGATGTGAGAGTTGGCCTATAAAGAAGGCTGCCGCATCGAAGAATTGATGCTTTCAAACTGTGGTGTTGGAGAAGACTCTTGACAGTCCCTTGGACTGCAAGGAGATGAAACTGGTCAATCCTAAAGGAAATCAACCCTGAATATTTACTGGAAGGATTGAGACTGAAGCTGAAAGTTTAATACTTTGGCCACTGCATGCAAAGAACTGACTCATTAGAAAACTCACCAGATCCATTACTACCTTGGAGCTTTTCCTCCTAGACTCTTCCCTCTGGCAAACTCAACTGGTTCTTCAAGACTTGTTTTAAATATCACTTCTTTTATAAGACTTTTCCTGACCCTTAATCTAAATAGGTCACACAGTGGGGGTTGCCATGACTAGGAAATGTGTTTTAAGTTAATTGAAGTATCTTAATCATCGGGACAATGGCATAATGTCTTATGATTATTATTCCCATCTTACAGATGAGAAATGTAAAAGTAAAGTTCACAAGGTGACTGCATAGCTGTTGTGACAGAAGGTGGATCTAAGTAGTGTTACTTTAAATATCAAAATAAGCTTTGTGTAATTTATTTCTCAGTCACCATTTTCATAAAAACAAATGCATGCATGTGTATTCATTGCCGTTTATTTCTTTACCTATGAGTTTCATGATCAGATCTTCATTTTTGAACTGCAGTTTGACAGTTGTGAGGCAAGAAAAGTGACTTAGAGTCCTAAAGGAGTGACTGAGGTTAGGAAAAGCACTTCATGGACTTCCACCCCGGAGCCTCAGCTTTTTAACAAATATTTCATAGATGCCTATTGATAAACAATTAAAATATTCAAGTGAAAGATCCACAATTTTTTCAAGAAGTAAAAGTGCTTTATAAATGTGATGATCACTGTAAATCAGTCTAAAATAATTACTGCTAGAATATTACCTGATAATTTATGCCTGTACTAGATTCAGATACTTTAAGCATTTTTACTATATAAAAAAGTATATCCATTCTGTTTAAATAACCACAATAATATCAGATTCTTTAAAGAAAATCCTTCTGAAAAATTCATTAATTTAATTTTGTTAATTTAATTTAACCGACTGTAGAGCAGAACTTGAGAAATAATTAGATAAAGCTGCACAAAATGGCATTTTGGCCTTCTCTATTAAAAAAAAATTAGTTCAAAATCCAATAATGCCTCCAGCCTATTTGAATTCTATGTTGTCTCAATGAATATATAATCCATTAAACATAGAAAATGTATTTCTAAGAAAACAGTAACTTTTACTTACCTGACATGGCCACAGTCTGAATTGTCTAAGACATGGTGATAGGCCAAATGACTTGACATGTTTTAGAAGGCACCAAAAGATAGCTGATTGACTGTAAATAAATATTTTAAAATAGGTTAATGTATTTTAAAGGTAGCTGCCACCCTTTTCCCCTCTTCATTTGGCCACTGAGGGAAATGTAATAACTCTGTGATAATGAAAGTCTTACCCATGGTGAAAAGTCCTATCTTTATGATACATCAGGGACTAGTTTTATATTGCTTTGATAACTCTAAACCTTTAAACTGCTCTTTCTAGGGCAAATTCTGCCCTCCAAAGTTTAATTGGGCAGAATCCTATGTTGACTCAGAGGGAATAAAATGCTCTCAGAGTAAACCACTCACCCATTAATTTTTCCAAGGCATCAAGGTATCATTTAGTACCTAGAAGGAGGTAATTTACCACATGGTACTTCGCAGGAGCTACTGACTGAGCAGTTTATTCCTAGGGAGAATGCAACTCACCCTGGGTCACTATAGAAACAGCCTCCTATTATAATCAGGATTATTATCCTCCATTTACTCCCTTTTTCTGCCTGAGTCTCTCAGTAACAGCTGGAGGTCTCATTTATAAACAACCTGTGCTCTAAAATACCCATGATGCTCACAGTATGAAAACATAGAAACACAGTCTATCCTTGGGCATATTATTATTTTATTATTATTTTATATGTATTTGGTACACTTCCTTCAGGAAGCGGAAAGCATTTCATGAACTTTAAATAACCAGTGGGTATAAATCTATGCCACTGTATATAAGTTATAGTTACTTTAATAATAAAAACAATATAAGGGTGAAGAATTGGTATTGTTTATTTATAGTTAATGCATGAGGAGGAAAAGACATTTCAATGATCATAGAAAGTGTAAACCTCTTTCCTTATTTTGCTTTTTACTGTGGAGTTAGTTAAGTTTGTGAGTTGGAGTCCTTTCTTTTTTAATACAACAGTCGGTTTGGAATGGCTATCTAATAAATGTTGACTGATCACTGAAATTGTGTTTTAATTGTATACAATTGTGTAAAGTGTGTTTAACCTAGATTTATACAGCTGAGTTATTTCTAGATTTCCAGGCTTAGGAGAACAATCTTTCTTGAATATAAGCAATAGATTTACTGGAACCCTCATATTACTAGTATAAACCCATACCCACCCATTGTACCCACAAATAGCTTCTCAATTCTTAAGAGGCTTACATTCTTCAGGTTGTGTTTTTCTCTAATGTCTTGCTCCTGGTGAATCTCCCATTTCTACTAGCCTTAGTTCTTAGGTTTCGTTAATTATTTTCATACAGCTTTGACTTCACCTGGTATTGCAGTCAACTCCTTGTTTTCATCCTCTTCCTCCCATCCTTAAACACTATAACCAAAGAACACTCTTGATTTTGATTTCACAAAGGTTTGGGTCCACAGGATATAAAGAGAGATGGTAGCACAGCAAAGTTCTGATGACATTTAAAATCCAAATCACCTGAAACCATCCCTTCACTGTAAATTTATGGCCAACCACATCCCTCTCCTCTCAACCCTAGTATTTAGGTGTTAAATTACTGTTATTTTCTCAAGAAATTTTTCCATCAAAAGATTCTTCTTACACCTATTTTTTAGCCAACTTGAATCCATCAAATTTCTGTTTATTTCTTAAATAGAATAGCAATTCTTATTTGCATAAACTCTCTAAGCACCAAGGTAATATCTATTTTTGAGCAAATATATACATTAAGGTAAAGGTTTTCTCCACATCTCTCCCCATCTCAACCAAAGAAAATTCTCACCTTGAATAGAATTCAGCTTCTTATGTAGGATATGTTCTAGGTGGCATGAGGTGGTTCAGGTTTATACCTTTTTGTGCTCAAGTAATTATTAATAGCTTAATTATTAATAACTATTAATAGTACACTTTTTGGTCTAAAAATTCTTCAGTTTTTTATGATTGTGTTTTACTCAGCCACTGGCAAATATTTTCTTATAGTCCTTTAAGAATAAAGTGTTAAAAAACATGCAATTATTTATAGTAATGTATATTTAATATATATTAACTCAAACATGTGTAATGGGATAACAAATTTAAGTGATTCTTCAGTGCAAAAGATATGTGGCACCTTAAACTTAGCCTGGTCTTATAATGTAAAATTTTCCTTTGATTACATATTACTTGGTTTTACTTACCTCTGAAACACTTTACCCCCAACCCAAGAGTTATTCTTCAAAGTGACGTTGGAGTGTTTTCAACATTATAGTAGAGATGAAGAGATTCTTGGGTAGGATGTTTGCAGGCTTCTTTAGCCTCATGTTGTCTTAAAAAAAAAAAAAGCACAACATGATCATTGTGAGTTAAATTTTATTTGGAGCAAAATGAGGACTACAGCCAAGAAACAGCATTTCAGATAGTTCTGAAAAACTGCTCCAAAGAGGGAGGGGGAAGATCAGTATATACGCAATTTTAGTGAAAGGGGAGCACGTGCAATCAAGCCCATATTTTTGCAAAAGGTTTCTCCAAGTCATGAGGAGCTGTAGTCACCATGAAGGATTTTAGTGGTCTTCTAGATTTTAGGAGATACAGAATTGTGCTCATAAAATTTGTTCCTGAAAATATCTAACTCTATGAAGACTATGAAACTACAGAGCCTCTTGAAGAAAGTGAAAGAGGAGAGTAAAAATGTTGGCTTAAAACTCAACATTCAGAAAATTAAGATCATGGCATCTGGTCCCATCACTTCATGGCAAATAGATGGGGAAACAGTGACAGANATATTAATGACACATACTCATTGGACTCTAATTAAATCAATTTCTACAAAGAAGAGTATTAGACAGAAAACTATTCTTTGTTTTATGAGTCCAGTTATATAAAGTAATTACAGAGAATTATCTACCCAAATATTAACACTTGTCTATGTACAAAGTTCCATTTTATCTGAATTTTACAATATTCCACAATAAGCATGGAATACTAAGAGAAGCTGAGAGCATAAGTTCCTAATGGTAATTTAGCAATTATATATTTTTAGAGCATTCACTTTCCTGGTAGGCCTAACATTATTCCAGTTTTAGTTAAAGTCCCAAGAAACTTCATCAACTCTAGGCAAATAAGGTGACTGGTTACTCTAACAACTAGAACATCACTATTAATAAACATTTCAGGTACATAGAAGTCACTTAATAAATACATGTTAAATAACTTACTGCTAAGTTATTAAAATAATTATCTCTGGAAACTGAAGTAACATGATCAGAAGTAGATGAAACAAACCCTATTTAAGACCAGACATTAATGGAACATAGCTATCACAAATTTGGGGGTTAGCCAAAAATTTTGTTTGGGATTTTCTGTACTGTCTTACATAAACATTTGAACTGTTTGACCAGCCTGATACATTACTTTTGCCAGTTTATCTTGCAAGGTGAACTCTGATTGTGTGACTGAGTTTGTGGTAATAAAATTTCAACATCAGTGATGTGCTCCATGCTGGATTCTGGCCCATACAAGCCTTATATAAATTCTGCTGTGTTTTATTACTCCACATTTTAGAGAGAGAGAGTACCTAGTAACTAGAGCAGAGTATCTGGCCAAGCAGAAGGCCTTGAAGTTACAGGTAATGGCCAAGCCTAGGTTGTAGGGAATAATAGTCCCTGAATGACTATACAAAATGTAACAAGCATATCAAAAACAAAATATTAGACTCTACATGGAAAAAACAAATAAATTTTATTAAATTTTGTCACTGACCTTTAGGGCTTAATTCAGACACAAAAGTTATTTATCTAATTTAGTAACCATGTTACATATTATCAATTGTTTGTTACATATGTTCATTTATACAAGTCCATTTTAGCAAACTATGTACTTTTCACAAAAATGTATATTCATCCATTCTTAATAAGACATTATTTTCACTACTTAAAAAATATTGTTGATTAACTAAGGGCAAGTAGTTTTTTGACGATAAAATCCTAAAGTTAAAGCTTTGTACAGCAGAGAAAAAAAACCAAAAACAAAATGAAAAGGCAACCCTCACAATGTGGGGAAAGTTACAAATGAAGCAATGGACAAGGGGTTAATCTTCAAAATAACCCATTGATGCAGTTCAATGTAAAAAAAAAAAAAAAAAGAACTAAAGACATATATATCGAAAACTATAAAACACTGATGAAAGAAATCAAAGAGGACACTAATAGATGGAGAAATATACCATGTTCATGGATTGGAAGAACCAATATAGTGAAAATGAGTATACTACCCAAAGCAATCTACAGATTCAATGCAATCCCTATCAAGCTACCAGCAGTATTTTTCACAGAACTAGAACAAATAATTTCAAGATTTGTATGGAAATACAAAAAACCTCAAATAGCCAAAGCAATCTTGAGAGAGAAGAATGGAACTGGAGGAATCAACCTGCCTGACTTCAGGCTCTACTACAAAGCCACAGTCNTTCACAGAACTAGAACAAATAATTTCAAGATTTGTATGGAAATACAAAAAACCTCGAATAGCCAAAGCAATCTTGAGAAAGAAGAATGGAACTGGAGGAATCAACTTGCCTGACTTCGGGCTCTACTACAAAGCCACAGTCATTAAGACAGTATGGTACTGGCACAAAGACAGAAATATAGATCAATGGAACAAAATAGAAAGCCCAGAGGTAAATCCACACACCTATTTCATTTCTTAATTTCCATTTTAAATGTATTTATTGAATTTTATATTATATCTATTTGTTGACATTTTTCAGTGATTACCTAGAGGTTATAATATGCATACTTAACTTTTTGTACTCTATTTGTAATTAATATTTATCACTTCAAGTGGAATATAGAAATCTTAACACCTATTAGTAGGACTGTTTAACTTTCCTTCTTAGTTTGCAGTTTCATATGTGTTATATTACATATATAGAAAACCTTATCTGACAATTTAAGTTTTCTTCCAACTCTTATGCATATTATAAAGAATTTAATAAAAAATGGTTTAATATATTTACACAGATATTTACCATTTCTCTTTCTTCCTTTGTTCTTAGGTTTTCAAGTTTCCCTCTGGTATCATTTTTCTTCTGGCAGGTCTACTGAAACTAAAATCTTTTTGTTTTCCTTGTTCCTGAGAACATCTTTATTTCACCTTCACTCTTAAAAATATTTTCAGTGGACACAAAATTCTAAGATGACCATTCTTTACCTTCACTTTAAAAATATTCCATTCCATTCTGGCCCACCTGATGCTGATGAGAAATCCATAGTTATTAGAATCATCACACACCTACATATTATGCATTATTTTTCTCTGACTGTTTTTAGGTATGTTTGTTTGATCTTTAGTTCCAGAAATTTCATTATCATGTGTCTATGTGTGGATTCCTTTGAGTTTATCTTCTTTAGAACTTGCTGAATCTTTCAAATTTGTAAATTTAGAAATTTTAACAAATGTAGGGACTTTTCAACCATTCAAATATTTTTTCCTGCATCACATTTTCTATCTTCTCCTTTGACTCCATTGACAAATGCTAGATGTTTTGGTATTGTCCATCAGTTCCTGAAGTCCTATTTATTTTTTAATCTTTTTACTATCTGTTGTTCAGATTAGATCATTTTTAATGATTTATCTTCAAGGTCACAGACTTTACTGTGTCCATTTTAATTTTATTCATCATATTTTTCAGCTCTAAAATTTCTTATTAGTCTTTCTTACACCTTATCTTTACTTGATGAGACTTTCCATCTTTCCATTTAAGTGCTCAGCTTTGCCTTTTGGGGAAGAGTTATAATAGCTGCTTTAAAGTCTTTGTCTGTTAATTCTAAGATATGTGTCCTCTCAGCATTATCTATTGATTGTTTTTTTCTTGTGAGCTGATATTTTCCTGGTTTTTCATTTGGATTGTATCCTGGACATTTTGAATATTAGGTTATGATATGCTGGATCTTATTTAAATCCTATGATAATAGTCAACTTTTTTTGTTTAGTTTTGCTTTGCTAGACAATCAACTGACAAGGGTTCAGGCTACAGTTTCCTTACCATCTCCTGTGGCCTGTGGGTGCAGTGAAAATCTTTTGCACAATTAACTCAGTAGGTGGTCTTGGATCTGAGAAGAGGTTTTGACCATAGTTCTCAAAGCATTTGGGATGCTAGCTGTGTACCAGATTCACACATGTGTAGCATGGTGATGTGAGCCCAGCAGTTACACATCAGTTTATGCAGTAACTCACTCGAGTTCCCTTCTCTCTGTAATCTCCTCAATACTTTTTGGTTCTCTAGGTTCCCATTTAATGGTCTTCTAATCAGAAAGTCAGGCTTTGAGTTTCCTTATTTTTCTACTTTCCACAATTGATACCATAGCTGGGGTTTAGTAGCTTAGTGATAAATGGACAAAGGAGGAATAAAAAGCAAAATTTCCCTCCAGTTCTTTGAATCACAGTTCCTTTGGTAATAAAAGGCCCTTTCCTTTAGTATTTTAGGTGACTGCTCAGCTTCTGTGCCACTGAGGTCTTGCCTGGAGGCTGGGATAGGAGAGGAAAGAGAAGAAAAGAAAACGGAGGATTTACTCTGTTTCTCTCTGGACCTTATGAGTCTTTTTTCCAACTTCTCAGTACAAAAAAATGAGGTTTTCTCTGTCCCTGTTGAGTGGCAGTTCTAGGTTTCAGGTTACCTCTGTAGCCATGGCAGATGATAACAGAGAGATGGGAAAGATAATTACCTCTGGTTTGGTGATAGATCAAACTCTGGACTCTTTCCCAGATCTTTCTGTTACCATTTAAGCGCTTAGATAGCTACATATCTATCTATGTCTCCTGTTCACAGTTTATATCTGTATTCAGTTGGAGAGACAGGGTTTACTTCATCTTCCCCAGACTGAATTCACTAGAAATTACTTGAGCAAACATCTACCTAATGTAAAAACAACTTTTTATATGCTTTTGCCAAGGTTTAAAATAATTTTTAATATTAAATGAACATGTAGACTATTCTGAATATATTCATATAGAATCATTTATAAAAGTACTGTATAATAAAGTAGTAATTTTAAGTGACGAAAGCTTTATATAGTGAAGTTACCATATTGTGCATTCAACTTGTCATGCTCCTCTGATAGATTTCAATTTTATAAGAGTTAAAGTACTTATGTTTGTTATATGTCAAATTCATATTCTCCAGATGACAAACAAAAATATCTGGAACTGCCAAAAGAAATTAAATAAAAAAGAATCACAGGAAAAAAAGTAGTAAAATAGTAAGAGCGACCAAAATGTTAAGAAAATTAGCCACTCAACATATTTGGATATGACCATCTATTAAACATATTGCCATTTGTTTTCCTCAATAACTGGGACTCATGATTGAAAGCTTCATTTTTCATTTTGTTGTAGGCATTGTTCCACTCATTCAACTAGAAAAACAGACTCATAGATCAGAAAATAAATTAAAATTTAAGGAAAATGGCCCCAACAGTACACTCTGGTGAAAGCCAAGAAAAAAAAGAAATATAAGGAAATGTAAATCAGTCTGTCTTGTTAAGCAAATCTAAAGCACTACTTAAAGACTGTGAATGAGGGAAATATAACTTTCATGCCAGCTGTGGTTTCTACCTATTGCTGAGTCTAATGAATGGTTATTTCCCTTCTAATGTTTATTCTAGAATAACAATAAAGATCATTGATCTCAAATTCTAGGTTGTTTTTGCCAATCATCCACCTACAGTTTTATATTGTTTTTTTATATAATGTGTTAAAGTTTTCTGCAAACAACAAAATCTCTTTTTAAAAGAAAGACTTAGGATCTACAGTAGTCATTTGTCATTCTATAATTGAAGCTAAAAATTCAGGACAGCATATTTCTTAGGTTTTCTTTTGACATTGTGTTAGAGGCTCTTTTGTTATTTTATTTTTGTCATATGCTAACAATCTGTTTTTCTCTGCTAAATTTCAGGACTTCTCTACAGAGAAATGAAGCATGTCTTTGGAAATAACATATTTTGTTTTAAAAAAAAAAAAAAGGAAGAAAGCATTCTTTGACAAAGATGAGTTGAAACCTAGTTCAGAATGCCTATAGTAAAAGCTTATTTTTTGGCTTTCTATTTTTCAGCTGGATGCAAATGTATGATATTCCTCATAAGTGATAAAATGCTTTCTTTGGATTTCAGGAAAACAGGACATATTAGATTAATCTGGGCCCAACATTCTTATCACCTCAAGCTTCAATAAAACAGAAGCTTCACCTGAGTAATCTAAGAAAAATGTAAGAAGCTTTAGAAAGGGGTCACACTGCTCAACCTGGCTCTGAAAAGAAATTCATATCCACATACCTATATTCTGTGCCCTGTCAACAAATGTTCCAAAATATCCCCATCTTAAACCTTTCTTTTCATCTTTTTCTTGGCGTTGCCTTATCTTCGGCTCTCCATCAACAGCAGCATTCTAACATACTGAAACAGAACATGTGAGCACTTTTGAACATTTACATCAAAAATTTTATGTCACCAATGCAAAGATTACATTAGCTTTAAAGCTAGTGAATCAAGGGAATTTTATTCCAATGTGGATGATATCAAATTTGTTTTTAAAAATTTACCAACATTTGCTTCCTGAAAAATGCATATACATGTGCAGATGTGAAAAGTGAAAGAAAAGTACAGATATAATAAGTTTTAGTCATTCAATAAATAAGTTTTGAGTACCTAATATTACACTAGCTAGTATTCCAGGCATTAAGAATGAATAAACCAAACAAGAATCTCTGTCAAAAGAATTTACATTCTACTTGAAGATGACAATGAACATAATATATAAATTATAAATATGTTAGAAAGCGTTAAGTACTATTTTGTTGTTGTTTAGTTGTTCAATCATGTCTGACTCTTTGCAACCCCATGGACTGTAGCCCACCAGTCTCCTCTGTCCATGATATTTCAATGTTGGGGTTGCAATATTAAGTATTAAAAATATGAGAAGGTCACATTTGGTCAAAGACTGGATAGAAGTAAGGAGATGATTATTTTGATTAGCTGGTGCAAAAACACTTCAGAACAGGGACCAACCAGAGCAAAGCCTCCAGACTAGTATGTGCCCAGATCGTTGGAGAAAAACCCAGGATACTAATCTAATGTACACTGAGGAAAAAAGCAGCATCAGATACAGTTAGAGAAGTAAGAAGGGCCTGAAGGCATATGGCCTTGTAGACCATTGACAAGAGGACGATTTTGTACTCTGATAGGAGAAGTCATTAGCACTTTCTGAGGAGACACTTGACAATGTTGCTTTCAAAATATTATGCCAGCTGGTCTATTGAATATAAATGGAGAAAAGTGATGGAGAAAAGGAATGAAACAGGGAGGCCCAAGAGAAGGCTCTTGCGATAGTCTAGGTAAAAAATGATGATGGTTTGGACCAGCATAGTGGCAATGGAAGAAGTGAAAACTGTAGGGTTTAAGATCTATTTTAAAAATAGAATCTACAGAGTTTACTCGTTAGTTATATGTTATATGTATAGAGAGTCATAGGTGTCTCTAAGAATTTTGGACATGAAACCTGAGGGAATGAACTGTCCATTTATTAAGATATGAAAGTCTAAATGAAAATAAGGTTTTTAGGTGTAGAGAAGTCTTTCAGTAGGTAAAATTTACATCATCTATCAGAAATCCAAGCTGAGATATCAAGATGTATTTGGACATATATACATAAGGTGAGAGATCCGGGTTGAATATGTGCATTTGGGAATTTTCAATATGTAGATGGTATTTCATACATTTAGACTGAATGCAGTCACCAAAGGGATGAATGCAGAAATTAGAGAGAAATATGCTTTATGGACTGGAATGGGTGAATTTAACTCATATGACCATTATATCTACTACTTGGACAGGAATCCCTTAGAAGAAATGGAGTAGCCATCATAGTCAACAAGAGTCTGAAATGCAATACTTGGATGCAATTTCAAAAATGACAGAATGATCTTTGTTTGTTTCTGAGGCAAACCATTCAATATCACAGAAATCCAAGTCTATGCCATTACCAGTAATGCTCAAGAAGCTGAAGTCAAACAGTTCAATGAAGACCTACAAGACCTTTTAGAACTAACACCCAAAAAAGATGTCCTTTTCATTAGAGGGGACTGGAATGCAAAAGGAGGAAGTCAAGAAACACCTGGAGTAACAGGCAAATTGTACCTTGAAGTACAGAATGAAGCATGGCAAAGGATAACAGAGTTTTGTTAAGAGAATGCACTGGTCATAGCAAACACCCTCTTCCAACAACACAAGAGAAGATTCTACACATGGACATCACCAGATGGCCAACACTGAAATGAGATTTAGTATATTCTTTGCAGTCAAAGATGGAGAAGCTCTATACAGCCAGCAAAAACAAGACCGGGAGCTGACTGTGGCTCAGATCATGAACTCTTTAATACCAAATTCAGACTTACATTGAAGAAAGTAGGGAAAACCACTAAACCATTCAGGTATGACCTGAATCAAATCCCTTATGATTATACAGCGAAAGGGAGAAATAGATTTAAGGGACTAGATCTGATAGATAGAGTGCTTGATGAACAATGGATGGAGGTTCGTGACATTGTACCGGAGACAGGGATCAAGACCATCCCCATGGGAAAGAAAGGCAAAAAGGCAAAATGGTTGTCTGAGGAGGCCTTACAAATAGCTGTGAAAAGAAGGGAAGTGATAAGCAAAGGAGAAAAGGAAAGATATAACCATCTGAATGCAGAGTCCCAAAGAATAGCAAGGAGAGATAAGAAAGACTTAATCGGTGATCAATGCAAAGAAATAGAGAAAAACAATAGAATGAGAAAGATTAGAGATCTCTTTAAGAAAATTAGAGGTATCAAGGGAACATTTCATGGAAAGATGGGCTCGATAAGGACAGAAATGGTATGGACCTAACAGAAGCAGAAGATATTAAGAAGAGGTAGCAAGAATACACAGAAGAACTGTACAAAAAAGATCTTCATGACCAAGATAATCATGATGGTGTGATCACTCACTTAGAGCCAGACATCCTGGAATGTGAAGTCAAGTGGGCCTTAGGAAGCACCACTATGAACAAAGCTAGTGGAGGTGATGGAATTCTAGTTGTGCTGTTTCAAATCCTGAAAGATGATGCTGTGAAAGTGCTGCACTCAATTTGNTGACAACTGCGAATTTTTTATTTCTAGACCTTTTTTCTAAACCCTGGACTTTTGTATCTAGTTGCTGACTAAACAGTTCAACCTGGTTTCTTCTTAACTTGAGGCAGGAAGTTTGTGTTCCATTACTTTATTATGTAATATCATCTTAGAGATGAGCAAGAAATTAAGAAGAGTCAAAAATAAGGATCCATCAATGGAGCTGAATACTTCCAAGTCTGACTAATTAATCCATCTCTTGGATGTGCTTGCTCAGTTGTGTCTGATTCTTCATGATCCTATGGACTGTAGTCTACCTGGCTCCTCTGTCCATGGGATTTCTCAGACAAGAATACTAGAGTGGATTGCCATTTCCTACTCCAGGTCCTTTGGGACATCCATGCACTTCATGAAGAATGACAAAACATATTCGCCAGTTCCTGCCTCTCATGGGTCAAGGATTCCCATCAAGAGCCATCACGCCCTACTTCCCACTTAGAGAAATCACATGTGAGAAATACCTGAGATATTCAACATCCTACCCCATGTTGTCTATAGAGAAGTCCCAGGGAAGGAGGCAAAATACTTGAGGCATGAGCAGTAAATAATACCCATAGGACCAAAGGCCGCGAGTAGCCTGTTGCTCGGATGCTGTGGTCTGTCGTGGTGTCAGTGGTACTGATGACCTATTGCCAGCACTATAGGAAGAGTTCAGGTCTTGGCTAGCTGTTCTCCCCCACCAAAGTAGATATGTTGCCGCTGTGTTGATCCAAAGTAGGCAAAAGTCAAAATAAGTAGATATCTCTAAGATCTTAAACTTAACATACTTCAAATGAACTTTTGTTTGTCTACTTCCAAACCTGTTTCCCCCCCCCCCCAACTCTCTCTCACTGTTAATTTCCATTCCCTCCCTATAGATGCTTGAAGTTCAAAACTTAGAGTCTTCCTTGACCCTTNCCCCCCCCCCAACTCTCTCTCACTGTTAATTTCCATTCCCTCCCTATAGATGCTTGAAGTTCAAAACTTAGAGTCTTCCTTGACCCTTTTTCTTTCACATCCCCATCTAGTCAGTCAGGAAATCCAACTCACTTCTTTCCCTACATCTTCTTTCTTTCAGGTTACTGAAAAGTTCCCCAGGAAGTCTTTCTGCTTTTATCTTTGTCTCCCTACAGTAGCTCGGGTCATCTGACAGAGGAATCCTTTCAAGATGTGAGGCAGATCATGCACCCTTTCCAGTGAGCTGCACAATGGCGTCCAAGTGCACTCACAGTAAAGTCCCTCAAACGTTCATGGTGCTCTGTGATCCACTCCCACCCTGACGATTTCTCTGACTACTCTGCTCCACACTCTCTGCATCAGTTACACACTAGTCATATGGATTTCCTTTCTGTTCTTCAAGCTGCCTAAGCATAATTCCCACGGTCTTCACACTTGTAGGTTCTGTAGCCTGAAAAGTTATTCTTTAAGATGATCTGCCTACTTCCCTCCCTCAACTGTCTTTAGATCTCAGCTTCAAATGTACTGCTTGGGAGAGACCTTCTCTGATGACTGATATAATAGCAAGTACTTCCCTCCATAGGGCTTCCCAGGTGACACTAGTGGTAAAGAATTCACCTGCCAATGCAGGAGAAGAAAGAGATGCAGGTTTTACCTGTGGTTGGGAAGATATCCTGGAGGAGAGCATGACAACTCACTCTAATATTCAGGCAACTTTAGCACACACGCACTTCCCTCCATCCTACCGTGAAGCACTTCTTTCTTTCATTCCTTTGCACACGCTCATTAACTATATCCTCCCTAGGATGTACATTTATTTCTTTCCTTATTGTCTATATCTTTCCCTAGAATGTACATTTCTCAAAAGCAGAGAATTTTCCTATTAGTATGAACTACTGAATCCATAATGGCTTTGCTGCATAGAAGGTGCTTAATGAATATACTCTGAATAAAAACAGCATGGATGGAATTTTGCACTATGTGAATCATAGTGGGTTTTTTCTTCTCATTATTTCATTAGCAACACAAAATATTACCACCTGTAAACAGGAAACTGAGCCTGATGTCACCCATAATCCTCCAAGAAACAAAAAAAAAAAAGAGGAAAAAATAAGACATCAAAATATATTTAATTTTCTGTTAACACTCATTGTTGCATTTACTTTAAATCCTCTATGACTTCTTTCAAGCTCTTTAACAAGGTGGACAATAATACTATCAAATTTTCCTTAGTAAGTTGGTATATGAAATGTAAAGAAAAATGAAATATACTGAAATAATTTCTCCAAGTAATCAGATGCTGTTATTATGCAAACTGGAAGGCAGGCGGCACAGTAGTAAATAATCCACCTGCCAGTGCAGGAGGTGGAAAGACATGGATTCGATCCCTTGGTTAGGAAGATTGCTTGGAGTAGGAAATGACAACCCACTCCAATAGTCTTGCCTGGAAAATTCCATGGACATGGGAGCCTTGCAGGCTACAGTTCATGGGGTCACAAAGAATTGGACATAACAGAGCAACTGAGCACACAGCACAAGCTACTATGACTGCTTCTAAGACTTGGAATTAGTCTCAGGACTTCTCTAAGGGACACATAAAACTTATCCTGTGACTGTCCAGAAACAAAAATTGGGGTGCTTTTCAGAGTGATAAGATCAATTTTTTACTTTTTAGAGATTATTAGTTCTTTGCATAGCATAGTCATCACCCAGATTGAGAACATGGAATTGTTACCTCAGGATTTTAGTTTTTCATCCATGTGAGCAATCTGAAATATCACATTCTAAGTAATCAACCTAATTACTTAGATAAGTTTTTGAACTCAAGGAGATCATTGAATAATCTGTATCAGTTTAAGCACAATGATATAATACCTATGCTATATTGATATTTAAAACATAAATCATATATTTCCTTCCTGCTCAAAAAATTCTAAAAGATTTTCCCTAACATACCTTTTTGGCACCTCCTAGAAACTCCAATATTTTGGCCACCTCGTGTGAAGAGTTGACTCGTTGGAAAAGACTCTGATGCTGGGAGGGATTTAGGGCAGGAGGAGAAGGGGACGACAGAGGATGAGATGGCAGGATGGCATCACCGACTCAGTGCACATGAGTTTGGGTGAACTCCAGGAGTTGGTGATGGACAAGGAGGCCTGGTGTGCTGCAGTTCATGGGGTCGCAAAGAGTCAGACACGACTGAGTGACTGAACTGAACTGAACTGAACCAACACTCCATGTGGTCAGTCTTTCAGATGTTAGCATTTGTAATGGGTATATAGCAATATCACTTTGTGCTTTAAACTTCGTCTACCTAATGACTAGTAATGTCATCTATTCAGTTTTTTTGTAAAGTGTCTATTCAAATTATTACCCTCAAATATTCTACTCTTAATAACTGTTGTTGTGGATTTGTAAAGAATTTTTGCTGCTGCTGCTGCTAAGCCACTTCAGTAGTGTCCAACTCTGCAAGCCCATAGATGGCAGCCCACCAGGCTCCTCCATCCTTGGGATTCACCAGGCCAGAATACTGGGGTTGGTTGCCATTTCCTTCTCCGAAAAAGAATGTTTGTTCTGCTGTTACTGAATGGAGTGTACAATAAATATCCATATCTAATTGATTTTATTTCTATTCTATCAATTATTGAAATCTTTCAATATTTATGTATTTATACATTATTATCATTTGTCAGTATTTGCCAAAAGTAATTGTTAAATTTTCTATTTCTTCTTATATTTTTAATGTGGCTTGCTTTGTGTATTAATATTTTCCTTCACAGATTTCTAAATAAAGCATTTAAGATTGTTATGTCTTATTGATAAACTGACCCATTTACCATTATGAAATGACCATCTTTATCAGGTAGTATTCTTTTCCCTAAAATCTACTTTTTCTGATATTAATATAGCCACTCCAGATTTCTTTTGATTAGTGTTAGCTGCCTCCATCCTTTTACTTTTAAACTACTTCTGTATTTGTATTTAAAGTGGATTTCTGTTTTGCTACATATAATTAGATCTTGTTTTTAAAAAATCAAATCAATCAATCTCTGCACTCTAATTGGGATGTCTGCACTTTATTCATTAATGTGCTTTTGGATATGGCTGGATTTAAGTCTACTATCTGGCTACTTGTTTTCTAGTTGATTAATCTGTTCTTTATTCCTTCTTGTCTCCTTTTCTGGCTCTTTTGGATGGCTATGTACTTTTCCTGATTTCATCTTATCTCATTTGATTGTTATTAAGTCACAATTATTTTTTCCAGTAGTTGTTGAAGTTTCAATATGTGTGTTTCATTTATTGCAGTCTTCTTTCCAGTAATATTCTATCATCTCACACATAAGAATATTACAATAGCACTTTCCATTTTTCCTCCCATCTTAGACTTTATGCTATTGTGTTCATGTGTTTTATTAAATATACATTTTAAACTATTATACATTGCTGTTATTTTTGCTTTAAGCAGCCACCTTTTAAAAATATCTTTAAAAGTAACAAAATATAGATTTTATATTTATCTGTATGCTTTCCATTTCCAGTGGTTTTTATTTCTTTTTGTAAGTCTTGTTTCTCCCTAGGCTTAAAGGCTCCCTGCCTAAAAGGCTTCCTTTAACATTTCTTGCAGTGATTATTCATGGTAATGAATTCTCTCAACATTTTAGGTCTGATAAGGTCTGTATTTCATCTTTGGTTTGAAAACATTTCTTTAGCAGAATGTAGAATTTTGCATTACAGTGTTTTCCTATTTGTTCTTTAAAATTGCTCCATTATTCTCTGGCTTGTATTATTTTTGACACAAAGTCTGTTGTCATTCAGCATCTCTGGCCTCTATTTACTCATTCCCTCAGTTTTGACAACAAAAAATGTTTCCGGACATTGTCCAATGTCCCCTTGAGAGAGTGAAATAGTCCCCAGTTTAGAACCACTGATTTATATTTATCATGTCTTTTGTTCTCTGGTTGTTTTGCACTTTTTAACTGCTTGTTAGCAGTTTTATCATAAGGTACTTTGAAGTAGTTTGCTTCATGTTTCCTGTGGTTGGTATCTTTGAGGTTCCTGAAACCTTGATTTTATAGTTTTCATCAATTTGGAAATTTTCAGCTATATTTTTTAAAATGTATTTTTCTATCTTCTTTCCTTTCTCTGCTTCTCTAATAGCTCCCATTACATGGACATTAACCTGCTTAAAGTTGTCCCACATCTCACACATGTTCTGTTAATTTTTTCAGCCTTTATTTCTGTGTTTTATTTTGGTTATTTTCTATTGCTGTGTCTTCAAGTTCACTAATCTTTTACTAATAGTTTCAAATCTGCTGTTAAGTCTGTGAAAGAACTAGAGAAATGATGAACAATTGCTTTGGTAGCAGGAGAATGCTACTGATACACTGAAACCATCCTAACCTCATAGAAGGAAGGAAGGAAGGAATTTTGTGATCCCGATACGGGGCACATAGTGGAGCACCACAGGCTGTCATCTTGGTTTGTGCGCTCTGCAGAATGAGGTGTTAAGTGAAGCTTCAACATTATCAGTGGCTAGGAAAAGATAACCAGCAACTACAAGGAAAGGATATGCATTTATTGGATAAAATGTATTCTAGAATGGAATGCAGGCAAAATTTCTTTGAAAAGCCTATAAAAATGCTCCCAAACACTCCCAGCTTTAATCTTCTAGGCATCTACTCAGCTATACCAACTGTGCCAAGACCAGAGAGTGTGAACCCAACCAGCCAGATGAGAATTCACATATCCTCTTTACCTTTTCACCCTGTCCCAGCTTTGGTCAAAGTAGCAGGTAATGAGGAAGTGAGCAAAGAGTGAATAGATGGCAGAAGCACCATGCCTTTCATCTCCACCACTAGCTTCCAAGCAACTGCATAAAATAGAAACGAGGAGATTTAGTTGTAAATAAAGCAAAGAGATTTGATCATTACATAGTGATACACATCGTCAGTATTGGATTGTGACTAGGTTGTAACTGAAATTGACTCAAAAGAGGTTAGCTGCCTCCTTAAGATGTACAGCTGGTAATTGACAAAGCTGGAACACAAAACACAGATCAATTCAACCCCAATTCCCATCCCATGTAATAACCAAATTATCCAAGTTTCTATATTTCCTGTAAATAGCCACAGCTTAAAAAGATTTCTAGGGCAAGGGACAGAGCCCCTCAGCTTTCCAACCCCAAAATAGAATTAATAATAACTGTTTATTCAGTAGTCTAATAATTTCACTAAGTCAAACAAAATCCAGCCCTACATTTATGTTTCTAGTCTTAGTATCTTAGGGACATTTTGTATAACAGAATTCTTATACAGACAATTCTCAAAATTAAGTTATTGAATATGAACTAAAATGTGTAATTTTAAAAATATTTTAAGTAAAAAAACTTAGAAATCAAGAAAGGTATCCTTTCTCAGATAATGCATCACATTTTAAAATTCATTCATTGATACGTATAACAAATAAGTACCTAAGTCCTCCCATGAGCCTGACAGTGGGCTAGGTGTTAGGAATATAGCAGAAATCAACTCAGACACAGTCTATGCATAATGAATAGTAAAATCTAGCAAGGAAAATGGATAGGAACAAAAACTGTAGTTGTAAATTTTATTACAAAATATAAGTGCACCATGTTTATGACAGGAAACCCTAATCTGCTTAAAAGTGTTAAGAATGGTTTTCCTAGGAAAGTAATGTTTGGACTGAGTCCAAAGAAGGTGACTAGGAACAAGCTAAATGAAGACAGGATTGGAGATGAAGTAGGGGACTGCTTAGGTCACTAACATACATATGTCACATATCAATCAATATAGGCTGGGGTAGGTTGTGTTGCTGGAATTTTACTTTTTTATAGTTATAAAATAATTAGAGTTTTGTTTAAAATGAAAATATTGTGAAAGAGAAAAACAAAATATAAAGTACCATATTCCTACAATCTCTATGATTACAGCTAACAGTTGAGGTTTGTCTTATAATATTATTTTCAATCTATCAAATATTATGGACACATAATTATCTCAGATAAGATCATACTATAATAATATTCTACATGCATCATAAAGTCTCTAATGGGCCTCTATGTCAATGCTGCTGCTGCTGCTGCTGTTAAGTCACTCCTGTCGTGTCCGACTTTTTGCAGCCCCATGAACCTCAGCACACCAGGCCTCCCTGTCCATCACCAACTTCCGGAGTTCACTCAAACTCAAGTCATTTGAGTCAGTGATGCCATCCAGCCATCTCATCCTCTGTCGTCCCCTTCTCCTCCTGTTCCCAATCCCTCCCAGCATCAGAGTCTATCCAGTGAGTCAACTCTTCGCATGAGGTGGCCAAAGTACTGGAGTTTCAGCTTTAGCATCAGTCCTTCAAATGAACACCCAAGTTTGATTTTCTTTAGAATGGACTAATAGGATCTCTTTGCAGTCCAAGAGACTCTCAAGAGTCTTCTCCAACACCACAGTTCAAAAGCATCAATTCTTCGCCACTCAGCCTTCTTCACAGTCCAAATCTCACATCTATACATCACCACTGGAAAAACCATAGCCTTGACTAGATGGACTTTTGTTG